>PVJI01008353.1:0-13488 GCA_004026765.1 Micronycteris hirsuta
CTCTGTCCTGGCTGGTGAGTTGAAGGACCCCTTCCTGCTCCGACTGCATTTGCATTGGCTTGCACCTGCCTGGGCTGGGGAGAGTAAACCAAGACAGGGCATTGCTGGAGAAAAAACAGGCTATCTTTCTTGGGTACTCCTTATAGTTGTTGCATGGTCTAGGTACATGTTTATTGTAACCTTTTAGTGTTTGGTATTGCAAAGTCTAGGGACGAGAAGAAAGCACTAACCAGTATTCCCCAAACATGGGCATGGGTAACAACATGGGCTGGGAAAGAATCGAATCCTCCATGGGGGCTCAAAAATGCCAAATATCACTGATGTACGCTTGGCGTTTCTCTCGAATTCACTTCTGTGAGTGGGTAGGACCTAAGGGGCTCTGGGATCTGAGGCCAAAGTAGAGGGTTTGGTATATGCCCTTTAGTGGATCAGGTGACAGAAAAGTAAAGTGGCAGGGAGATAGGTGAGCCTTACCATCCAAAGACCCAGAGTGCTGTCCCTACTTCTGAAGCTGGACCAGCATCTGGGGCCCAGCCTCTCAACCTGACCAGACATATGCAGATATTCTGAACTGATCATTCTGGACATACTTCCTCTTGTGCATCACGTTCCTTCCAGACTTATTACAGCGTGATTGGTCCATGGGACTTGGCAGTATTGCCTTTTGGCCCCATCTTTCCCTCTGGCCAGCATACCCTAGGGCCAAGGCCTTGCCTTTCATGATGGGATTGTTCTTCTTAAGAGAGTTTTTCTGCCCATCCTTTGAAGAGTCTGAGTTTATTTTTGTGGCATGCACCTCTTGGAGTGTTTGCCCAGCATCTTTGAGGGCTACTCTCCCCACCCACAGGGGTGGATGCCTAGGAGCCATATTTGGCCACAGTTGACTGAGCCAAGGTCAAAGACCCCATACAAAGTGAGCCATTCAGATTCCTGCTCTTGGGAGTTGGACATTTGAACTGATGGAGCCAGAGACTGGGATGCAAGCAGAGTCGCCTTGATGGCAATATGAAGGCGATGGCTGAAGGGCTTCAGCTTCTAGAGATGCAGAGCTGCCTTGGCTTCTGCCCTTCCTTCCCAAGCCTGGATGTGAGATGCTTCTGGGTAGTCATAGTAGACATCTCTGTGTGCTTCAGCTAACTCAGGTACTTTCTGCCATTTGCAGCATTATTTTAAAAAATATTTTATTTATTTATTTTTAGAGAGGGAGGAAGGGAGGGAGAAAGAGAGGGAGAGAAACATCAATGTGCGGTTGCCTCTCGAGTGCCCCCTACCAGGGACCTGGCCCATAACCTAGGCACGTGCCCTGACTGGGAATCAAGCTGGTGACCCTTTGGCTCACAGGCTGGAACTCAATCCGCTGAGCCACACCAGCCAGGGCATTTGCAGCATTATTAACATTGCTTGGTTAAAGAAGGGATCTCCTCTTCAGTAGGAAGTATCTTCTCCTAGCAATTCATTAACTGCCAATTTAGAAGCTCTGGTTCATTAAGGCATAAAGGCTCCAATATGGTGGCAGGTCAACCCACTTCAGAACAGGTACAGAGTCTGCCTCCCATCCATTGAGTAGGGCTGTTTCATCCCTGGACAGGCAGCTGGAAGACTCAGACATGAGTTTTCCCTGCCCAGCAGGCAGCCTGTCCTTTCACTACATCAGAGGAAGTAGGTGCACCAAAGTGTTCCGTTAACAGGGCCAGGAAACCAGTAAACTATCCAGAATGTAAAACACATTGAAAGAACTAAGCAGGGAATCAGGGCAAGAAGCAATCATGAGTTACATTGTAGATCCTGGAGCTGCACGCAGAGGGCAGGGTTCTCTGAAAACACTGGCTATACTTGATTCTGTGCAGTGATATTCTTTGTAGACTTCGGGTGTACATGGGCCTACAGTCCATCTGTATTGTCCATGTACACGCGTTACCTGTTCCTGTGCGTTGTATTCTCAGAGACCATGGATATATCTGATCTTGCAGATAGTTTTCTAGGAAACCATGGCTGAATCCAGTTATATGAGCTGGGGTCCCTTACAAACCCTAAGGATGCCTGGTTCTATAGGAAGGTGTCCCTGAGGACACCGGTATACCAAGGCTGCTGCTGGTCAGTGGCACTACTCTTACAATGTCTCCAGAAACCATAGTCACACCTAGTCCTGATAAGCACAGCTTCCCCACTCTTCCCAAGGATATCTGGAAACAGCCTCCCTTATTAAAAATAAGTGTCACTATTGAAGCAAGCCAACTAAAGGTAGAAGGGATTTTAGAATTAGAAAATTCACCATTTTGTAACCACTGTAGTCATTTGATTCAGGCAATGGATGCTAAAACCACTGGAAACAAGATGCTTAGAGAAGAGGATATTCACACAGTCTCAAATCCCACCCCCCCTCCAGGTAATGTAGTATTCACACAGGGCAAAGGGTACCTTTACAATGGAGGAACTTGGATGACTCCACCTTAAAGCAATTAAAATTATCATCACCTATCATTGGAGAAACCAATATCTTGTGCCTCCTGATCTGATGCCCTGGAAGGAAACATCACATATGTGGCATTCCTGCCCAAAACGTTAGCCCGAATTTAATCACAGGGAACCATCAGACAAGTCCAAATCAGGGGGCATGCTTCTGCTTGGACTTTCCAAAACTATCAAAATCGTGGGGGGGAAAGTTGGAGAACTATTCCAGGATAAAGGAGATTAAAGAGACAAAATAACTAAATGCAAATGGAAGATCTTGGGATCCTGGATGGGGGATTAAAAAGGACATTATTGGGACAATTGAAGGGTTTTTAATAAGTACTCATAGGATTAGGCAAATATTAAATTTCCTGAAATCCAGACAAATGTCCTTGTTTTTAAGAGATAAATACTCAAGTATTTAGGGGTTAAGTGTCATACATGTCACCAACGAAGACACATGTGTTTCAGAAAGAGGAGAGAAACCAACTTATGATTGCTAATCTGTGTCAGCGTATATGAGTGTTTGTTAGAGCAATGAACTTGTCTGTAGGTTTAACACGTTTCAAAATAAAAATTTGGAGAAAAGAAACAATTTTAAATACAACAACCCCTAATGAAATAATGGACCTAGTCAATGGCTGTTAAAAGCCAGTAAGTGAAAACCTGATGGAGGGAAGAAAAAACTGAAAGGGAACTTTATAATGGATAGATCTGGCTGGCAGCTACTGAACCTACTGCTTAAACTTAATATTATAAAAATTGAAATGACAGGAAATTGTGTGGTCCTGAGCTGATGCAATAAGAAGTTCACAGCATCTATAAAATCTTCTTGCCAAAAAAAAAAAAAATAATCAAACCCAAAGCCAAGCACTCTAGAATTTACCAATTTAAAGGGACAGAGAAACATGTGAAATGATATCACAGGAGCACCATCAGCAAGGCCCAGAATGAGGGAAATTCCAAAGACAAGTGGCCTATAGTTTCCTCAATAAATTTCAAAAGAAAGTATAACTTATGAAATCAAAGAAACTTAAGAACCACATTGGCCACGTACAATGAGTAGACCTGTATTAGAAACCGATTTAGGGAAATTTGAATACCGAATGGATATTTGATGAGAATAGGAAATTATAACTGATTTTTATTTAGGTGAGATAATAGCATTGTGGTTATGTTTAAAGGGTCTTTAACTTCTAGAAATGCATATTGAAATATTTATGGGTGAACCGATTTGATGTCTGTGATTTGCTTCCGGGTAATCTTGGGGGAAGGAGCAGGGGGTATATAGATGAAATAAGATCAGCTATGTGTTGATAGCTGTTGAAACTGGGTGATAGGCACATGGGTTGAAAATATGTACATATTTGAACCGGAATAAAGTTGTAACAAGTAAGTAAACACAAGCCACTCCAATATATTCCCAACATATTCTCCTGAAAGGGGCTCCTCAGTGTCAGAAAGAATGGCTGCCCCGACAGGTGGGCACAGGTGAGGTCAGGGAGAGACGTTCAGGTTGAGTTGACCCCAGGGCCAACTCGGAGTGTTAATTCTCTTCCCAGTGGAGCTCTGCTTACTCTGGGTCTCTGTCTTTTGTGTTGTTGTTTTTTTTTAAACCACTCTGCTGGGTTGGAGAAACAAAATATTATTTCTGGGCAGCTCGCTGCCCCAATCTAGGTTAGGGAATGGGGTTCGCAAAGCCTCATGGGAGGGACGAAGTAAAATTAGATGTCTCTTTTTGTGTGCGGCTGTGTTGAGGTAGAGGTCTGAGACCAGAGGTCAAGGGTGGGGCTGGAGGGATGTGTGCCTCACTAAGGTGGGTGTTCTCTGCTGAGACCTAATGAGCTTCCAAAGCAGACTCCCCAGGCCTTCGTGCCTTCTTCCTGGGTGCTTCGCTTCTCCTGGTTGGAGACAGAGGTCCTCACCCATTTCTCCCATTCTCATTCTCTTGCAGCCCCAGCTCCAGGTCCTTTCTTCTCTCCCTCTGGTCCATTTTTATTCCCTCCCTCCTTGAGCTCCCTCCTGATCTCCATTGTTCATTCCCTGTCCTCCGCCCTCCCAGACACCCCAGTTCAGGGTCCAAGAGAAGGACAGCTTTTATGTGGCTTATAAAATTCTATTATATCTGTATTCAAAACCTAGCAGCTGAGAAACACTGGTAATAGGCGTGTTATTAAGCGTGTAAATACACATCCACTCCAGGGCCTCCGAGGGGCGGGGGCCAGATTCTCAGGCCGGGTGTCTCCCCTGCATGTAAGTCCCTTTCCACCTGGCCTCCTCCCCAGACTTGGAACTCGCGTGGAGGCCCAGGCCTCCTCCAGTCTCCAACCACTGTGGTCCTGCAAAACCCAGACTCTTGGAGAAAGGGGGCGGGGGAAGAGGGCCGAAGAAAAAAAACATTAGGAAAAAAACTCCCACCCAGAGAGCATTCTTTCTGCAGCACTCAGGAAAAAGGATGTCTCACAGGGGACGGGAAGGCGAAATTTTTTCACATCCAAATGGATTGCAATTTCCCTCCATTTAGCACCTGAAGGTAATTAGCTCGAAGAGACTGCCGAGTGCGAAACACGTTCACGGAACATTAACTCTCACACATTCTCCAGTTGCAGGGAATTAATAGGAAAGATTAAAGTTTAAAGAGAGCAAAATGCCATTACCTCGCCAGCCACCTCTCTCCGCGGCAGTATTCAGCCCCCGAAAACCTTCGGCCAGTGCTTGGGCCGGGGCTCAGGTCTCAGCCTACAGCCGAGCTGGCTGGGGCATCTATCTGGGTGTGCCCCATGAAAAGTGCTATCAGGTGCTGATGTGCATGCACGTGTGCAAAACAGGGCAGCTCTGACCCTTCATGAGGCCACTGCAGCCCCCTTCCCTTCACCCTGAAGTTCGGAACAGGTGTGTTCTCTTACAGGTTGACACCTGGCATTGCTCTGGGTCAAGGCCCTGGGTGGGCAGTGGTGCTAGGAAGGGCCATCAGCATAGGTGCGCCCTGTGATTTGGGCATAGATGGTGAGATCTGCCAGCGTGGCCCGCAGAGTAGCGATGGAGGGTGTCACTCCTACCTTGGTATGTATGGAGGCACTCGGGCGAGGTGGCGGAGGGAGTTGTCTCCACTCTGATGAGTCAGACAGGACCCACAAACATACATGTGCACACACATGCAGTCTCTCATTGTCACACACAGATGGCCTTTGTCACTGCTTTTTTCAAAGTTTATGTAGGCTTCAAATTCTGAAGGTTCTGTGTTGCTTCAGTATTTTAGGAAAAGATGAGAGACAGAGAGAGGGAGACAGACAGAGAGAGAGTGGGGGAGAGAGAGGGAGAGAGAGAGGGGCAGAGGCAGGCAGGAGAGAGAGAGCGCGAGATGAAATTGAGACATGGAAGAATTTATTGCCCAGAAAATTCCATTCTGCTATCTGATTCAAAAAGTCCAGTCCCCCCAGCTTCGGAAAATCTATTTTCCACATTTTAATACCCTGCAGAACAGTCCTCATAACTCATCCGAGTGTGTTAAGCACAGTTTTATTAGATCTGAAACAAATTTTGGTGGGGAGATACTATAGGTCATTAACCATGGAGTAATTTTATCCTTGTTTCCCTAATGATGCCATAATGGCGAGCGAATTTCTTAACTAAAGACCAAAGAACATTTTGAAGGTCAGTTTCATCTGTGAGCTCCTTCAAGCGCTTCTCAGAGAAGATTGGAAAACTCGCCGATTTTTTGAAGAGTCATTAATAATGTGAAAGCTGAAAGCACCCTCCATTTGCGTTCCTGCTTTTTACCTTTTAATTTTATATCGTCCCCGCTCAGAGCCCCGCTCCCACTCCTTCACCCTCCTCTGGACCTCCCGCCCGCCTACCCACCCCACGCTGAGAACAAGGCTGCCCAACACCAGGTACCAGGCTGCCTGTGAGGCAGCAGAAGGGGGCTGCAGTGGGGAGGCAGAAGAGCTGGAGAGGCCAGGGACACCCTGCTGAGATGGGGGTCTTTACTCTATTCCCAGAGTGGGTGCCCTGTGTGAGGGCACTGCTGTAGGCATGATGTGCGTGTGCGTGCATGCGTGCAAACATGTAATGTATATACAGGCTATACACATGCATGCTGGGACCAATGCAGACTTGCTCTCCACAGATGGGAGCCCCCTGT
This sequence comes from Micronycteris hirsuta, assembly GCA_004026765.1. Taxonomy (NCBI): domain Eukaryota; kingdom Metazoa; phylum Chordata; class Mammalia; order Chiroptera; family Phyllostomidae; genus Micronycteris; species Micronycteris hirsuta. Next base: position 6,596 of record PVJI01008353.1, read on the forward strand.
TGGAGGTAGGCTGGGAAAAGTATCCTGAAAACCAACAGTGGGTCGGTCCATGGCCTGGGCAGTGGGTCTGTTGGCCGGGGGCGGGGTGGGCAGTCTCTCAACAGGGAGAGAGACACACATGGAGTGCTTGAGACGATTTATAGCATGTGTTTGCACACGAACACGTATGTCCTGGGAATGGTGAGGTCATCAAGGCAAGAACCCCTTGGTAAATACCTCGGTACTGGGGACAGTGACCATTGTCTAGCCAGCCCTCACTCCTTGATTCACTCATCCTCTTGTTCCCCAGGTCTGGGACCCCCTTTTCACTCACTTCATTCACCTCTTGATCCCTAGCACCTGGCTCCTTGGCCCCCCTAGTTCCACCCCTCCCCCAGCAAACCCCCATCACCTGCCCTCCTCACCCATCCGAAGGCCACCATTGCAAGGTGCCCAGCCAGGAGCCAAGGTGGGACAGCACTCTGTGTGTGCGGGCTTGGGGAGGAGGGGGCCGTGTGGTGACACTCCGTGCTCCCAGATGTGGTGGCAGCGATAATTCCAATTTTATGCCTTTGTTATGGCTTTAATCACTTTCTTTATGCGTTTTGTTCCAGCGATCAGGGAGAGACACCTGATAGGCAAAGAGGATACCAGGGGAACCATTTTTATTTGGAATGTGGTGAGAAGTCTAATTAGAATCTGAATTCTGCTGAGCCTTGAAATGGCCAGCACTTTATCCTGATCGCCTTAGATATTGTTTCGAGTCAATCATCTGTCATGGTGCGGCAGGAGAGCCTCTCCCTTCACGCCACCCTCCCTCCTGCTGCGGGCCTAGCCCCGGGAGCCGAGCCATGTGGGAGGGGAGGCTCAGGACCCCCCTCCCCACAGGGGTATGTGCCTCCTCCTGGTGGGGGCGCTGTTTTGTGCGGCTGGCCATTCCTTGTTAAAGTCCGTCTTTGCTGGGATGCTGAATCCGGACTCATGGGAGGCAGGGGGGCTGGAGGTAGAGGGCGCTGAGGGGCCTAAATTAGAGGTAGGAAAAGTGGGGTGAGGCCAAACTAGTCTGGGGCACCTCCTAAGTGCTCCCAGCACTTTGATCACCCCACCACCTCTCTGTCAATGGCCACAGGACTCTCATTTCTTTACTTCCCCCAGATAAATTGTATCTCTCCTACCTGCTCCCTGTACCTCAGACTCCCCACCCCCAGGGCCAGCCCCTCCCCGGCCCAGCATTTGCCACATATTCAGCTCTATTTCTCTGATTTTCTTCACTTCAGTCCCGCCGCCGGAACGCTGTTCCTGTTTGTTCTTCCTGTTTAGGACTTCTGCCATCGGTCAAGTCCCCAGACTGGTTCCACCTCCTCCAGAAAGCCTTCCCTGACTACTTGAACCCACAGTGAGTGAGCTCCCCAGGAGACGGACAGTTACAGCATGGTATGGGCCCCCCAGTGAAGGCCATGCCAGCTGTAGGCACTCGCTCTAAACAGATTCCTGGTCCATTCCTCTTTCTCCTGCCTTTAAATAGTCCCCTATTGTCGTCTCTCTTTTTCTTTAATTGTGTATGTGTGTGTCCTGAATCTTCTCAAATCCCCTTTGAGCATGGCAACATATGAAGTAGAAATAAAGATTTCTCTCCGTGACAGTCTCTTCTCCCTGACCACAGTGAGCTCCACACTTTGGGAGGTGACAGTGCAGCTCCCCACTGGGCACCACCTGGAGATACACTGTCACCTCCAAAAGTCACAGGTTCGCTGAGGTTTCCTGCTCCCCCTCACCACCTCCCTACACACCAACGTTGGGGGGTGACTAGTATGAAAAGCGGGCACTGTTTCTGGTAGGAGACGCACACATGCTCCAGGAACATGTCCATGGGAGGCGGCCCAGGTGGTTGGTGACTCCTCGTGGGGTTGTAGATCCACATATGGTCCCTGTGAGTACTTGTTAGATGTTTGGAGGCCGGTCAGTGCACCCCATAAAGCAGTGTCCTCACTGATGGTCAGTGTTCCCAGGAGCCTCCTGGATGGTCACTGCCCTTTAGAGATTGCCTGTGTAGGGGCGGTGCCCAGTGGACGGTCCAAGGGGCAGCATGGCCAGACATGCCTACAGCGAGATACAGACTCAGAGGGTCCCCAGAAAGCCCTCTCCACCTGCTCGCCTCCCCATCCCCGTCTGGACCCAACTTGGAAGGCAATCCTGATGCGTTTTGTTCCTGGACAGTTGTTTTCCCTGCTTGCACCTCGGTTCTCCCTGGGCCCTGCACTCTGGATGGGAGTGGGGATGGTACTAACTGTGGTCTACAAATCACAGGGCTCGTGGCCAGGAACTGGGGATGGTTCTCTCAAGTGCTTTGCCAGGACTCTAGTCCTTTCTCTCTCCCAGTAGCCCTCATCCAGAAAGCATGGCTGTATTGGTACCACACTGATGGATGGAGAGTGAAGAGATGCAGGGAGATGCAAGGAAGACAATCCAGAATTCGGGGGGGTATCATTTATAGGGGAAGGTAAGACAGTGGCTGGAGGGGGTTAGGAGCAAGCTTCCTAATGGGATATTGCAATCTGACATTAACGTCTAGGTGTAAATTAATATATCACACGGGGTGTGTGTGATAGAGGGTCAGTAGCTGAGAGGCTCAGGCCCCTTCAGGAGGAAGCGGGGCCCTGGTGCACTTGGGCTGCCCACGCTAAAGGGTGGGAGTGCAAGGGTGGCTCACTCTCCAGCTGCTGTTAGCCCATCTACAGAGGAGCGCGGCTGGGGGAGGCTCGAGTTCCCGCCCCGGACCACATGGGCGGGGTGGGGGCCGCGGGTGGGGGCCGCGGGTGGGGGGAGAGGGACGCCAAAGCCGGTAAAGGCCAGGCCTCTTCCCGTCTCACACGCCCTCGAGGCACTGTCCTCTCTCTATATCCGGAGCTTGGCTGTAGTGGGGGTAGATGAAAAGGAGGAGAAACTGTTGGATAAAAAGAAATTTGAAAAAAAAAAGTAAGTGAAATATTCAAACTGGAAAGTGATATTATAGAAACTGCAGCCCACGGCTCAGTGCATTCAAATTTATTCAAACTCGGAGCCTGACAGTGATGGATGCAGCAGCTTTTCCCACAATATGGAGAAGGCGCGGGGGCATTTAGGACTGCGGGTCCCCTCCGGGAGAGTGGGGGCCCACACCACCTCCCGTGCCTTGCTCCTCCTAAATGAGAAGTAGAGTTCTAGGTCCTGGCCCCTCTACTCTTCAAAGCCCTAGATACTTCCCATAGCCCACAGTCCTGGGGGTCCTGGGGGACCTGGGCACCACCAGCTCAAGTGCTTAGGGTATGGCCCAAGACAGAGGGAGCCGGCTGTGAGCCAGCGTGATCTCCGACGCCAAGGAAGAGGATGGTTAGACCCATCCACAGGAGGACTGGACAAGGATGTCAACTACATCAGGGAGGAGAACATGGTGGTGGGGTTCGAAGCCAAATAAATGGCATGAGCTCAACAAGCCCCCAAGCATACTGGGATCTGGGTTCTTGGGGTCCCAAGTCAGGGAGCAGCTGGTCTCATTGTTTTCCACTTTTCTCCCAGGCCAGGGTGGCAGCGGCCCCACCCAGGAGAGGGACAAAAGAGCCCCTAGGGAAACCTCCCATATGGGGGCTTGGTCTAAGCAGTGGGTAGGGGACAGAGTGTTCCCGAATGTTCTGCCCTAGAATGTTCCCTGCTCTCAGGAGCACCTTCCAGCCTGCACGCCACCAACACTTTTCCACACAGGGCCGCCCACAGCCTCCTGTCCACCCTCCTGACTAACAGACCCCACGCCCGATTCCAAGCCCCATGCCGTGGGAACCCTTGGAATACTGGTCACTTGGGAAAACTCACTGGTCACTTGGCGCCATGGCCCATTACACTCTCCTGCTTTGCCCATGTCTTTAATGCTCCTTTGTCTCTCTTCCTTTGTGCAACTCCCCCACATGTGGCTACAGAGCAAACCTCAAACTTCAGCTTGGTATGCTGAGGACCGCCTCCGCTCGGCACTTCCAGCCAACACCTCGTTGCGGGTGATGGAGGCACTGACCTCTGATTCCAAGTCCGCAGTCCAGGCGGTATGACGCGACTATGTTGACAAGCCAGAAACAGCATGTGATTCCCTACTTTGTAAATAGCCCTGTCCCCCACTCACTTACCCTCCCGGGAGCCTGGGGCAATCTAGCTCTTCACCCATCCTCATCTCTACCTTCAGTCAGCTTACAAATTCAGAGCTACTTCCTTACGTCTTTTGTACTCGATTTTCCCTCGCCCTCACCCGCTCACCCCAGGAACGCCCTTATCACAGCTTTCCTGAATCTCTTTAATTCAATCAACAAACCATTGCTGAGCAACCCCCGGCACCGGTCAGCAGATGAGGCGTTTTCCTCCAAGTGGGGCTCTCTGCCTTTAAGTTCTACACCTCTCTGGTTGTTCCATGCACTGCTGCTAGATTAATTTTCCTAAAGCACAGCTCTGATCATGTCACTCTGCTGCTCAAAACCTTCAATGGCTCCCCATTGCCCACTAAATAAAGTACAAACTACTTACTCTGATGTTCACAGCCCTGTGTGATCTGACCCCTACCCATCCCTCTCTCGAGTCTTCCCATCACTCTCCTTCACACCCATATTTGCCAGCCAGCTTGGACTCCGAGTGGTTTCTCTGCTCACTCCCCACCTAGTGATCTCCTCTGTGCTCTGTCCGGTTCATGCTCTTCCTCCTTCTGGAATGGTATCACCCTCCAACACCCCAACTCACCTCTGCCCGTCAATATTCCAATCCTCTGCAAGACTTGATTCAAGTGAAACCACTTTTTGAGCCCTGGTTGGTAGGGCTCAGTGGACTGAGTGCTGGCCTGCGAACCAAAGAGTCACTGGTTTGATTCCCAGTCAGGGCACATGCCTGGGTTGCGGGTGGGGTTCCCAATAGGGGGCGTGTGAGAGGCAACCACATATTAATCTTTCTCTCCCTCTCTCCCTCCCTTCCCCTCTTTAAAAATAAATACATAAAATCTTTTTAAAATTTTTAAAGCATTTTCTGTAAAAGGCTTAGCAAGGTGCCTGCTAGTTGTTTTTATTATATTTTCAATTTTATTTTTATTGTATTTTTCTTACCATTTATCCCTCCTATACCTGCTTCCTTCTCCCTCCCTGCTCCCCCCACTAGCTGTCATTACCGCTGCTGTTATTATTATTATTATTACTGCCCCCCGCCCCCACCAGAAGTGGTTTCTCTTCCCTGTGAAACTTCTAGTCCTCTCTACGGCTTTCCCAGCCCCTGTCATTGCTTTCTGATACTGTTATTACTAATATGTTTGCTCTAAAGCTGTCCTGGATTTCTTGGGAGCCAGAATGAAGTCATGTTTATTTGTGTTCCCCTCAGCCCCTAGCGCACGAGACTCAATAAACACTTGTTGAATAAATGCGTGAACAAATGAACCGATACAGCAAAACTGGCTAGGATGTGGCTGTGTGACATGGAGTTGACTCTTCTGAGCCTTCTGTTCTGGACAGTGACCACCTAGGTGTTCCCTGTCATTACTCCTGGCCCTCCTGACATGTGTCCAGGTGAGCTGGGACACACGTGTGCAGGCTGTATGACAGGTGTGTCATCCCTCTAGAGTGAGAGGGGAGTGTGGCAGAGTTCAGCCTTCCCAACTCATTAATCAAAGGGCACTTACTGGCAGGTCCTGAGAGCTGGCTCTGGGCTCTGCTGGGGCTGGGGCTTCAAGTGGGGGGATGAGAGCTGCCCTCTGGGGGTTCCAGCCTAGTCACTCCTTCATGCCTCCTGTGGCTCTCAGACCCCACAAGCACTCATGCAAATTGGTGGGGCGAGCCCCTTCCTCCGCGCTGCCCTGAAATGTTACTTAATCCAGAAGTGGCTCTTTGGGTGGAGCTCTTACTGCCCCTGTGAGGTCTGTTGCCTTCTGCAGAATTCTCCATTACAAAGCCCAGAGCTGCACAGCTTAAAGCTGCTGAGTAGCTGGGTGGACAGATGCCATGAGTAGTTGACAAAATAAAGAGTAAATGAGCAACTAACTGAACACAAGATGAACAAGGTGCTGGGCAGGTTGGCACACATCACACCAATCAGCATTTACTGAGCATCTACTATGTGCCAGGCATTGTGCTAAATCCTTCACCTGCACTGACTCATTTCATCTTCCCTTCAGAGTAGGCACCATTACGGTCCCATTGAGGAAGAGAAATAACTTGAATGGGAGCACCCAGGATATCAGTGACAGAGCATTGTCACTGCCCCAAACTCATCACTTGGTGACCTCCTGGCCGGGGTCATCTCCTCTCTCCCCTCACCACCAGCACTTTGGGGAGTGGTGGTGATGGAGGTAGAGTCAGTAAAGCCCTAGGAGGAGGCTCACAAACGGGCAGGGAGGATTGTGAGGTCCCCATCCCTTCGCCTGCACGGAGGTAGGCCTCCGGGCTCTGCGTTTCACTCCGCTTCTTTCTGTCCCCCTTGGGGACAAGGCAGAGTCCAGAAAAGGCACAGATGAGGGGACTCTGTTTCCCAAAAGGGGGTCTTCCCAGCCCTCCACCCCTCTTCCATTTGGGAAGGGAGTAATGGCCTCTCCAGAAGGGTCCCCACTCTGGGGGACACCCGGTCCCTCCCGCCCCATGCCCCCTCACGGGGAGTCCCTCCCGTCCTGCCCAGAAACGAACAAGCGCGCTAAACTCCGGGAGATTTACAGCGGGCGGCTGGGCGTGCGGCCCCGGCCGCCGGTGAGATATCTCCAAACAGCGCACTAACCACTTTCCATTTTATACCTCACCAGCTTTATAGCATCTTAAGGATTTCTGTGCACGGCTGGCTTCCCGCCCAGGGAAAAAACCCAGCCTTGTAAATAAATACTAAATATATATGAACAGAGACGACAGTGAGAGGAGAGGGGGGTGCCGCAGGGG
>PVJI01008353.1:13588-71836 GCA_004026765.1 Micronycteris hirsuta
CTGGGTGGAAGTGCTGCACACAGAACCTGTGTCCCTGTGGGGGGGGGTCGGGGGGCAGGGGGGACGAACTTAAAGCTTGAGGGGACAGTGAAGCCTCTTCCAATCTTACCTCCCCTTCTCCCCACAATTTCTCAGGGGACCCAGGCATGGCTCCCCCTACTGTGTGTGTGCACATGCACAAGTGATGGTTTGTATGTGGGGTGTGTGTGACAGGTGTGTGGGTGTTTGGTGTGGGCGGGGCTGTGCCAGGTGAGTGTGAGGTGTGCATGTGGGCAGACAGTCTGTGTTGTGTTCGGGTGTGTGCATAGGTTGGGGTGTGCTGGGGGTGTGGGGGGCATGTGAGTTCCGAGAATGTGTGCAGCTTCGAGATGGAGTCGTGGAGGGCTGAGCAAGCCATATGTGACCAGATGCTTCTGAGTGTCCTGGGGGTCAGTGGGGGCCTGGGAGGCGAGGAGTCGGGGCCTCAGGTAACCCAGGATGGGCCTTCAAAGGGGTGTGTGTTGGATCTGAAAGCAAGTGTCCATTTGTGCGCTCGGGCCTGTCAGGGGTGGGTTTTGAGGTGCTAGCAGGTGGTCATGCCACCTCTTCTCCACACCCCCAAGTCTTTCCAGAGGCTCTTGGACCTTCTCTGCAATGACCACAGGGGAGAGAGCCCCCTGTGCTGACTGAGCCTTCAGACCACCCCAGCCTCTGTCTCTGAGGTCTCTGGACAGGAGCCAGAGTCAAATTGGGGGGCAGGAGGGACCACACTCTCCCCTCTCAGGGGACCCAGCGATCCCTTTTTCTTCCCCCCTTGTCTTCGATATTAAGTATTCAAACCTCATTTACATCCTTATTTTTCAATTTGCTGCCACAGTAGTTTAATTTATTCGATATAATTTCTTTTTCTGAGGGGACATTAATCATTGCCCTGTGCTTTTGGGCGCCTGTGAGATCTCTGCCTGTGTATGTGTGTGCGTGCGTGCATGCGTCTGTGGGGTGGGGGATGTTGTGTGTATCTTTGAGTGTGCATCTGCATCCGTGTGTGTCTGTGCCCATGCATACTTGTGTCTGTGTGAGGTGCAAGTTTGTCTGCTTTGTGAGGGGGGGTGTCTTTGTGAGAGGGTTTTATGGGTGTGAGAGAGTTGGGGCTGGTGAATAGGTGTGGAAGGGTGGTGTGAGTGTGCTAAATTGTCCAGGTCTTATTCTTTGGAACGCTTCTGGCCCTTCCCAGGATGTCAACAAGGAGGGGAAGTGGGAAGAGTTATTGTGAGACAGAGGACCTGTGTCGCAGCAGCTCTGGGTTTCCTCGAGATGAGGTTCAAGGACTCGCTCAACCCCTGACACATTCAAGGTGGGTCCTTCCATTACCCCCTGCCAGTTTCCCTTTCCTGAGAGTATACCATGGACAGTTGTAGCTGAAAATATTCTAGAAAACGTGGTCTTTCAAGAAAGAGATTGAGAGACGTGGAGAAAGACGCAGAGATAAAGACAGGCAGAGGATTCCAAGGTAGGCCATGGCAGGGGAAGAAAGAAAGAAGGGGAAAGAGACACAGAGAGTGATGGAGAGAAGAGCAGGAGAGAGGGAGACATGAGCAAGCCACAGCGTCTCAGCCCATAAAGTCTCTGGAATGGGAGGAAGGGGCGAAAGAGTCTCTGGCATCAGCTCAGGCCCCGTCATGGCTCAGTGCGTGCAATGGGGGTGGGGAGGGGCCAAGGGTTAGGGTGTTTTCCTCCAGGAGCTGAGATGAGTGAAGCAACTTGGGGGAGGCTTGTTGGAGAGAAGAGGCCAGAGGAAGGGGGAAGGGGAGCGGGGAAGAGAGAAAAACCCTCGAGGATATAATTCAGGGGAATGACTCCAGGAGAATTTCCAGAGAAGCTCAAGGGAAAAGGAGGTAGCTCTCCAGTGCCAGAGGCTCGCCCCACTCTCAGCACATCTGGGCAAGTCTGTGCCTTCCTGAGACCCCCTGTTGGTCTCCATCCCCAGAAGCCCTCAGTGTTTCTTCTCTGGCACATTTGTGTTTGCGGAGTCTCCTTTCTCCCTGTTGGTGGGCCTAGGGGGGAATGGCCAGGAATGGGTGGAAAGGCCCACTGTCCTCCAGGCACTGTACTGGGATCAGATCTGTGACATTCCACTTAATCTCCACAATGACTCCTTGAAGCAAAAATGGTCTCCCACTTCAGAGAGTAGGGAAGGAGATGCCAAGCTTGCCCAAAGTCACGGGAAAGAGTAGAGCCAGGACTTGTCATGTCTTCCTGAGGCCGTGTGCAGAGTTGGCCGCACTCTACCCCTCCTGTCCTTGCCACCACGCAGGTACAATACACACACAAAACAACATCTGGGACCCGACGCCCAAGTGGGGAGGCCTTTTGGGGTGGGAGTCAAGAAGAGGGAGGAGTGGGGAACAGCCTCCTGCAGCTGTTCTCACGGCTGCCCCTGACTGTGAGGATGTGGAGGCCCAGAGCGCAGAGCCTGGGGCTCCCTTGGATTCTGTCTTCCCACTCACCCGGGACTCGGAGGCCCCTTAAGGGCCCTTCCTGGGAGGTGGGGGCCAAATGCACTCAGGCTCAGGGCAGGCTGGCCCTGCCTGGGGCCCGGTTTCTGCTCCCGGGACCTGGCCCCTTTGGAGCCTAGTTTACGGCCCTGACTGGCCCGCTTTAGCCTCATCCAACTTGTGGCCTGAGGCCCAGGGCTCTTCCTCTGAAATTCTTAAAATGAAATGCCGAAAAGTGGTCTGAAATTGGAAGTCATGAGACCTCAGCATCTGAGCCTCCAAACACCTGACTGTCGGAGGTCTCCGGACTTAAACGTGCTCCTACCTGTGGCACTCAGTGACCCCGGTACCCACACGTCTGAGTGCATAAGTCCCTGAGCACCCAGGGGCTGGCAGAGTGTCTACAGCTGGAAATCCGAGAGGGAAGGAAGTCTGTGCCCTTCCAACACTAACTCATCAGGACCCTCTGTCTTCCTCGCTCCCTCCTGAGTCCCTTCGAGGCTGCCCACCCAGAGAGGCCACTCTGCTCTCCTTACCCTCCAGGAGTCTGCCTGGGTCAGGCCATCACACCCAGGCCCCCAGCACAGACACTTCGCACAGGAACCAGCCCCTGCTCGGTCAGTGATAACTGGGCGATCATGACAGGGGATCGCTGGGCCTGTGGGGAGTGGGCAAGGGGACAGGCCTGGGGCCGAGGAGAAGGTAGTGCTTTCATTTGAATAATGGGCAAAATCAAATTAATTCTACATTAAATAGTTGTGAATAAAGGGTTGAAGTCAGCAGTTTCAAACTTGTTTTCCTTAATTACTTTCCGTGTTTAATGTCATTAAGAAGATTAAAAATTCATTAACAAGAGTACTAAAGTGGCAAATCAGGAAAGCGATCACTCCAGGTTAGAAACTCCGCTGAGGCCGCACAGTGCGTCTTCTGCAGGGGGGCACGGGGAGGGGCCCGAGAGAGTTGGGGACCCGCACGCACTCACACCCTTACACACTGACACAACAGAAACACGCTTCCACAATAGCGGTGGGCACGCACGCATCCGCACACTCCGACGTCTTCGGCTCATCCACACCCGGGACTTCCACCATCACGCAGAGGCAGTGCCTTTGGGTCTGCAGCTCCTCAGGCCGCCAACTCCGGAAACCCCTCTTTTAAGGAGAATTAAAGATCAAACTTTCATGACAGGCAATATATGGCCTTGGGAGCCTGCGTCAGCCCAGGTGTCTCCTGGTCATCTCCCAGTCTCTCCCTGTCTCCTTCCCCCTCCCCTCCCACAGCAAAGGGCTCTCTCGGGGCAAACCCGATCAGTTTCCTGGGAGGAGCTGCTGTCTTTGAGGCTTAATTATCCTGGAAAAGGATCCCTTTTGTCTTTTAGCTTGTGGGGGGTGGGGGTGACTGAAGGGTGGGGAGGGGTCATGTTTCCTCCAGGGAGAGGGAACAGGGCCACAAAGGGTAACCTGGTCGGAGAGGGTAAGGCTAAAACAGCTGAGGAAATGGAACCCAAGTGTCCTGGTGTTCAGCCCAGATTCCGACACCCAACCCCCATCCCTAACACCTCACCTCTCACCCAGCCTTTACTTCCCTTCTTGTTGCTGACGTCCTTCCTCCCCAATTCCAGTCTTTACTCCCCTTCACCATGAAAGCACTCTCCTTGATTTAGAACCCTCATCCCCGAGGCGATCACAATCTCTCTGACTGCATTTCCTATTCACTAAGCCCTGGGTTTGGGAACAGGGCCCTGTATGGGTCTAGGTCACCTTGGGTGCATCTGTGCCTTTGTGGCTATAGCATGTGCCTTGGTGGCTATAGGTGGCGAGTGTGTGTGTCTATCTGAGCGTCTATGTGTGTCTGGTCGTGTGAAAAGAACCGTAAGCTCAGCTTGGGAACACCAAGTTAATCATGAACAAATGTAACCAGCTAAGCCTGTGAGACTCCATTAGAACGAGTCCTCTCACTATACGATGGGAAAACCAAAGTCTAAGAAGATGAAATTCCACTCCTAGGAATAAACTCAGGGGAAATGAAAACACAGGCCCTCATGAAAACTTGTACAAGGATACTCGCTGCAATATGACTTATCATGGCCCAAACATGGAAACAACCCAATTGTCCATCAACTGACAAATAAAAAAGAACGTGACTTATCCTCACTGTGGAATATTATTTGACCATAAAAAAGAATGAAATACTGATTTACGCTATACCATGAATGAATACTGAAAACATCATATTAAGTGTAAGCAGCCAGTCGTGAAAACCATGCAATATATGATTCCTTTTATATGTAATGTACAGAATAAGCAAATATACAGAGAAAAATAATAGATTATGGATTGCTTAGGGCTAGCGGGGAGGGGATTTGGGGGCGAGAGAGTGACCGCTAATGGGTATAGTTGCGGGGGATGATTCCAGTGCTCTACAACGTCTTGTGGTGATCGTTGTACAACCCTGTGAACATTCCAGAAACCACTGGCCTGTACACTTTCCGTAGATGAATTGAATGGTACGTGACTATATCTTAATGAAGCTGTTTTTTGTTTTTTTAATGACATATGTTGCTCAAGGTCTCCCAGAGAGTGAGCGGTGGTGCTGGTACTAGAGCTTTGTCCCCTGATTCCAAGCTCAGGTCTCCTTCCACAAGCCCAGCAAAGCCTCACAAGTCTTGCTACAGAGACTCTAAGGAATGTGGGGTGGTATCCACCTATGGTGGCATTGTGGCTTTTCGGTAGGGTTGTCAAGTCTCGGTCTGGGATGGCGTGTCTTGTTATGTGTGTGTGCATGTGGGTCTGTGGTCTCACAGCAAGTGTGTCTGCACTGCTGCATCTGCCTGTGGCTCTCTCCGTGGTGCCTGCCGTCTGTGCCTGGGTGCTCTGCTCACTGCCTTGGTCTCTGGGTTTGTCTGCGTCCATCTGCGCTTGCCCGTGTCTCTGAATGTCAGTGCACATGTCTGGGTCCGGGAGGCCATGGCACTTCAGGGGAGTCTGTGTTCATGAGCTCATGCGTGGCAGTGTTTCTGCCTGTGTAATGTGTCTCAGTGGGTGCCCATGGATCTCTTCATGTATCAGCCTGGAAGTCTGCGTTCGCGTTCCCTCACCTCGGGGTCTCCGCCTGCCGTATGTGTCAGTGCGTCTCCGCACACGCCAGTCTGCATGTTTGTATTCTGGTGTCCACACAGGGCCATCTGTGGGAGCCAGCAACTATGTAGCAGGGGCCCATAGGCCTGTCCATATGAGTCTGTGTGTCTGAACCCCTCCTCCAGGCACCAGCCCCAGAAGGCGCCTGCCTCCCCACCCCCGCCTCTGACAGCCATGGAGAGAGCGTCACAGTAAATTCATGGCCGCCCGGCTGGGAAACAGGCGGCTGCAACGGAAAGGAAGCGTGGATTTGCATATTGAATTAAAATTAAGAGCTAATTATGCAAATAAATTATGACATTTGGCAGGAGAATTTGCTTCAAGATCATTTATTACGTTCTTTTTATAACAGTGTGAGCATTTAACGGTCAAAGACAATATTTTAAGGGAAAATTAACGCAAGTTTATTAACCTAAAAACAATTCCACATTAATGAGATGGTGAGCCGGTCCCCCCACACACCTGGGCAGGTCTGTGCCTAGCCTGGGAAGGCCTTTCTCTCCTCCCTCCCTTCCTTCCTGTTAGCGAGCAGGCTAAGATGGGGCTTGGGAAGGGAAAGGTAGCCTTAGGGTTTGTATCTCTTTCAACTGGGGGTTCAGCTAAACCAAAGCTGTCCCCTGAGATCAGAGCCCTGGGCTGAGCCTCACTCCCAGGCACCACTGGTCTGATGAGGAAAAACATGGTCCTGGCCCTGGGGTCCCCGTTCTGGGGAGTAGGACAGACCCCTACCCTAAAAGTGATTCTGTAAATACCAGTTGGGACAGGACCTTGAAAGTAGGGCTTACCCAGCCTGGTTGTGTCCCCCTCTGACAGTTTCCCAGGTGGGAGAACCCAGGTTCCCTGGTGACCCCTGCCCCAGCTCTAGTGCTCGAGAGTTTTGAGTTCTTCAGCCTTCTGGGTCTCGTTGTCTCTCAATTTTCCCTGCAACCTTAATGTCAGCTAGTTTTTCTTTTGGGGGGTAGCAAAGAGAGGGGGGCTCTAATCTGTGTTTCCTTGGCATTCCCCCAGCCCATCCTGTATCAAGTGGGGAGTGAACTCCAAAGGAAGTGGTAGGCGACATCCTCAGGTGGCCGACTTTGCTCTCTCCCTGGGTACATGGGGGAGTGGGCGGGGCATCTGCTCTACCTGACCCCTGGGCTAACTCTGAGGTGTGCAGACTCTATCGGGACAGACCTTTGTCCGCAGGGTGGGCTCACAGAAGGGAGCCCAAGGCCTCCCTCTGGTCTACCCTGCAGGGTGAAAGCCTTGGGTTCCCAGAAGGTTCCTGCTCTGGTGCAAACATGCTCCCTGGGGGGTGTGATGCCATTACCTGTCATTGCTTGATGCCAGTATTTGGTTCTTCCTGGAGTGGCATAGGGAGGGAAGGCTCTTCCTCATGCTAGGTCACACCTCCAGGCCTGGCATTTTATTTGAGTTGTGCAAAACTCCTGTGAGGTAGGGCCCAGGCACCACTGGCTATGGCTTTGGACTTAGCACGCTCTTCAACTCAGGAGTCCTGAGGTCACATCTTCTCTCTGCCACTTGTTGAGGGGAGTCCTTCCCCTCTGTGCTGAGCGTCTGCCCTCCAAACATACACCCACTCTTCTCAGCCCTGCTCTGCGTCCAGGAGCCTGGCCTGCCCAGTTTGCATTAACTGGTGCCCTTGGGTTTGGCCAAAAGGGGTCACCAGCAAGACATGAGGGGGTCAGGGTATTTCTGTCCTTGGCTGTCTCCTGTCCAGGTTGCTGTAGTTTGGCTTCATCTTCCCACCAAAGGCCACAGCTGTCCTCACCTTGCCACACAGATGCCTCTCCTGGTTCTGGTCGTTTCTCTCCATCCATCTCGGCCCCTCTTAGACTGGGCTTCCTGCTGTTACTAACCTCAGGACACTGCATCGTCACTTGTACTTTTCCTAGCCCTTGCCCAAACATTTGTAAATAGTTGTTTTATTAAACTCTCCTCCAATGGCCCAACAGAGTATATCATATGTTTCCTGTCAAAACGCTGGCTGACACACTCCCAGAGCACTTCAATATCCTCATCGGGAAAACAGGGATGATGACATCCAGCTGACAAGGTACTAGTATACACCCGGTGAGGTCATGTGCACCACGGCACTTTGTAATTTATGGACCACAAATCAAAATGCTTGTTTCCAGATAGAAACTAGACTGGGAATTAGGCTGATGTTGAAGCCATCTCTGTTATGGAGATTCTGTGTGACCTTGGATAAGTCACTTCCCCTCTCTGGGCCTAGTTTCTCATTGATAATGTGCAAAGGCTGAACTCCTAACTTTAAGGTCAGTTGTAGAAAGTGGTGATTCTGTGTTTATTTTGCTATTGAGGAAAGAGTGGTCAGATGACTTGCCCAAGGTCACCTAGCAGGCCACCTGCTGGAGAGTCTATCTGGGGCAAAGGAGCTTGGGTGGGGCCCCGCTGCTGGACCTTGGAGGCCTAGTGGAACAGAGAGGACTGGCCAGAGATGTCCAGGGCTGGGGGTCTACCCCCAAGTGTCAGTGGTCACTCTGCCTCCCAGGGCAGGTGGGCCATCCCTTGGAGACAGAGGGTGGGATTATTAATAACAATGCTAATAAGAGAGAGAAAACAAAGCCAGCAGGGCCTGAGCATTTTTTAAATAAAGAAATTTCCCTCATCTCGTGGTTAATTTAAAAGGTTTATTTCTTGAAATGAATCCTCTTCATCAAACCCCCGATCCTTGAAGATCGGAGGCGACTGCAAATGCCGGTAATGAATTGATTTGTAACGTGAGCGACACGGCGCCCTCCCGCCCGTGCCCACTGCAGGCCCTTAATCGTGGTGTTTAAGGGGAAATGAGCTTCTGCATCTCTCAGCCTGAAACTCAGCACCAGGCACTGGACCCAGCAGGCGGGGTCCAGGCCCAGGCACAGTGGGGGTCCCCAACCAGAAGGTCTATCTTGCAGGCCGCCCCCTCCCAGCTCCCAGCACCCCCCTTCCTTTAAGAGCATAGTCAGAAGAGCCCCTCAGATGAATACCACCCACCGAAATCTGAGCCATCCACAGCCATGCAGACCCACAACTGTCAGACGTGCCCACACACCCACATACAAAGTCACACCGACCTGTCATCACACTACAGTTGCACCAAACTGCACAATCCCACAATGTCACATAAATAGTCTCCTTTCGGGCGCAAAATGCAGAAATGCAGTCACACATATCCCCTATCCTCATTAGCATAAGGCACCCAGTCATAGCCATGAGTCCAGTCTCAGACACCCAGACGCAAGGGAGCATGCACCCTGGACAGGAAGCCCACGTTTCCATGGGCACAACAACGAGTCTGTGAGTAGCCGGCAGGGTGGGCATGGCGGCGTGGCATGGTGGACTAGCGTGGGCTTTGCACCGCGGAACTGGATGTGACTCTAAGTCCCATCGTTTCCCATCTGTTGGACCTTTCTCAGCCCCAATGTCCTCATCTGTGGAACTGGAGCAATGGCACCCCCGTTGTGGGCTTCCCGTGGGGACTGCACTGGATAAGAGCCGTGAAGCTGCTGTTGAACCCTTAACCTTGTGAGGGTAGGGGCTTTCGTGACTGAGGCGATGCATGCTGAGTATTTAGCAGAGCTTTGGCATAGAGTAGGGGCTTAATAGATGTTAGATAAAATGATCATTGTATCCACTACTGTATCCTAATACCTACTACAGTGCTTGGTATGCCTTTAAGTAAATGTATGCTAAATTATGCCTAGCACATAGTCTATATTAATGGAACGATAATTATGAAAAAAGGGAGGTGGAGAAATAATAATCATCTAGTAAGTGTTTGCAATGTGCCCAGAACTGTGCTAAATAGAAACAGAAGATTATTTCATTGAATCCCGTCAGCAAGTGTATGAGATTGTTCTAACATACACCCATTTGCACGTGAAGAAAGTGGGCACGGGGAGGTTAAGTGGCTTGCCTAAGATCACATAGCTGGTAAGTGGAGGAGAAGGGATTTTTGAAACCAGTGAGACTCTAGAGCCTGCTTGGGTAGTGCTGAAAAAAATACAGGGACAACCCTGCTCTTCATAGGGACCCATGTGTTGTGTGGCAGAGCCAGTTACACCTTAAGGCTGCCTCCTTGAAAGTCACCTCGAAGTTCCTACTAATGCCCTCACTTGAAGAGGTCTCTGGTGGCAGGTCTGTGCCAGGTGAATGGGCAGTGCAAGCCCTGGGTGGCTCTCCGGCCCATCACCTGCCCCAATGTGGTGACCGAACTTGGCAAAGGCTTCTCATTGCTTCCTGCTCCCTCACCTCATCAAACTCTAGTGGATCTGTGGTGCCAATCTGGACTTCCCTATTTTGAAATATCTTTAAAGTGGATGAACTGAAACCCAAAATCACCCTGGTTATGTACACATGGCAAAATGTACCCTCTTATGTTCCACCTTTCTGATGTGGCCACTGTCATTTTTGCTGCCACTACATGAAGGCCAGCAGGGCCACCACCCTTTTCCTCATCCTCACGGTCCCCTTCTTGCCTGGGGTAGCGAGTCAGCTGGGACAGTGGCTTGGTCACCGGCTGGATCCAGGATGGAGGAGCCACACTTAGCCCAAATCCTCCTCATGTCCTCAAAGCCAGTCTTCATCTGGGTCCGATTCTCCTGGGCTTCAGATGGGCTTATATCCTTTTCCTCATGTCCAGTCTCCTCCCCACCCCAGTCCTAGGGACAGGGAGGGCTCATAGACCTTCCAGAATGGACCTCTAGGCCACAGTTCAGCCAAAGAGTCCCGATGCAGCCCCTCAAGAAGTGAGACACCCCATGTCCAACCCAGAAGACTCAGAGGTCCCCACTGGGCCTCTTCCCACTCCCCGTGCCGCTCTGCACATTGCTGTCTTCCTCACTTGGAGGGGCAGTGCCGAGTGGGCATAGGGTGGGGGCGAGGGGCCACGCTCCCCTTCTGCAACTTCCTAGGAGAAAATCATTTTTTATAACTGCTGGAATCCTGATTGAGCTGTCAAAAGTACATGAAACCAGCTCCATGAATGGTAAACTATCCATCAGTCACAGGCCTATTTGTTCTGAGACAGTATAAACATCTCACATTTTTCTTCAAGATAGAAAATAATACTTACCCCATCACACCCAGGTAATTTGGCCCCCACCCCAAGAGGAAACTTATTAGTCGCACTGGTCTGTTTCCTTCTTGTCTCCCAAATCTTTTTACTGTTTTACCCACTAATTCCACTCCTTCTTGAAGCATCAACTCAGTTCTGCCTTTCAGCTTTCTCTCTATCTGTTTAAAACTAAATTTAGCAATACCACCCCCCCCCCCGCCCTAAGTTAACAAGTGCTAAGGAGAAACAAGCAGAGAATCATGCTTGAAGACACAAACCAGCGTGGGTCGCAGTGTGCAGACTCTGGTCCCCTGGACGAGCAGTGACACCGACGGGTGTGTGGCCAGCTCTCAACCTGCCTTCTGAGGAGTGTGATGAGGACCTCCTGCACACCTGGTCGGGGGTGACGGGGATGAGGGGGAGAATGCACCCAAACTTTTAGGTGAGACCACTCCTCCTGCACACCTGGGCAGAACTTTGTCTCTTACAGGTGCTCTGGACTCAAGAGAACACATGACGGGAACTCGGGTATTTTTTGAGCCAGCTGAAAGAGGCCATGGCTTTCTCTCTTACCTTTCCTCCAGTCCCCCAGAGTTTCCTTTCCACAAAACCCGACCCAGGGCAATGACCCCAGCTGCCAGTGATAGATAGGTAGAGTGGGTGGATGGATGGATGGATGGATAGATAGATACATCAAATGTATCATCACATACATATGCCCACACGGATCATAAGGACACATTCGGTGCAGCACAGGAGTTAAAAGTACAGATTCTGTAGGCATGCATTTAAACTTACTTGCTCCACTCATCTCTGTATGTGTCACCTTGGCTAAGTTAGTTGACCTCACTCAGCATTCCTCAACAGGAAAAGGAGAAAGATAATAGGATCTGACCTGTGGGACTGTGAAAATTCGATGACAATCACAGTTAGCACAATGCCTGGCACCGAGTAAGTGTTCAGTGACTGATTACTGTTACGACTGCCACACTTTGCACACATTGTAAGTCCTTATGCTAATCAGAACCTCTTCTAGACTGGATCATGCACACACATATGCAAACACGCACGTCCTGCCACAAAGTACAGGTCAACAGGTGGAGGTGGCACACAGTGGTACTAGAGGGCACTCAGGAGTCAGACAGGTCACATCCAAGCTCTGCTATTTACTAGCTGTGTGATTTGGAGCAAGTTACTTAATCTCAGCTTTCGCATCTCTAAGATGGGAATAATAATAGTTTCTCATTTGTAAGATCATTGTGAAGGTTAAATTAGTTAATATTTATAAAGCACTTAGAACATTCTGTGTTTGCTAAACACAACTAAATCTCACAACCTTGTAAGCTAACACCTGTCTAGCTCTTAGAGTTTGCAAAGCAAACTCCCCTGGACGCCATTCCCTACTAAGTGATTTGTCCTTGAATATCTAAAAGAGGCTTTGTGGGAATTTATCCTCTATACACAAACCCCAGAGGATCCTCTCCTGTAGGGTCGGAGCATTGCCAGAGTGGGCGATGCCTTCCTCCCACCGCGCTCCCTACATTTGCCCCCAAAGTGGCAGTCCCCAACCCTGAATGACTGTGGAGGGTACAGGTCCTTCTCATCAGGCCCAGAATCATAAAGTGAGGGGCTATTTTGCAAAGGAAATGGGAAGCAACTGGGGCCTTCTCCTCCCCACTTCTTCTCTGGAGTCTGAGCCAGAGCCAGCAGTCACCAGTGCAGCCGAGGCCCTGCCCAGTCGCCACTCCCTCCACATACACCCCGTGTGTGTGCGCGTGAGGCTGACACTCCAGGCTGGGAAGAGTCCAGGGCGAACTGACCAGGGGCTCCAAGGCTGGAGCAGAGCAAGCCGACTCCCAGGCCCCTCGCCAGCCTCCTGTGTCCTGCCCGGGGCTGCCACTAGGAGGCTAATGAAAAGGGAAGAGGCAGGCCAGGGCTTGGGCCAGCAGGAGACAGCGAGGGGACAATGTGAGGCAGGAAGGGGGCGGCCCTCAGGCAGGGACAGACAATGTCCCCATATGGGAAGCAGACGGAGCTGCCCCGCCCCCTCAGTCCTGGGGCCTCCTGGGGGGCAGGCAGCAGTCTCAGCTCCGTGTCAGAGCCTGGGTAGTTTGTGCCCAGGAAGACGAGCCCTCCGAGCTGCTGTGGCAGCAAAAGGAGCAGGAGGGAGCTCTCAGTCCAGCACGGCCCCACAGAGGACCGGGCAGGGGCTGTGGAGCGGGAGCACACCCGCAGGCCACACACACACACACACACACACACACACACACACGCACACACACAACCACTTTGTGGTTTGTCTAAATATTTAAAAAATACACCATCATGCATGCCCAAAGTAAAAGAATGAACAATGCAGAAGCACGGGGAGTCAAATGTGAAAATTCCCCTACAGCCAACGACCCCACTAACTTCCTTTCTCAGAAGCAGTTATTTTTAATACTTGCCTTTAAGCAAAGACCAATTTCCATTGTGAGTGTGGGAGGCTCTGTGGTCAGCCACCTTCTGGTCCACAAGAGGCTTTCCTTGGAGCAGAGCCCTGTGAGGGCAGCAGGGGTCCCCCCACCCCACCCCCGCCCTGCCCCGCCCCCTGCCTGCAATTCCAGGTTGTAAATCTTCTGAAATGATTCTATTTCTACCCAACTTTACCATCTCTCAAGAATTAAAAAATCTTGGCTTTTTAACACCAAACTTCATTTTTAGTTTTATGAGTTTCTCCCTGTCTTTAAAATTTAGTTCAGCTTGTTTTGTTTTGGCTCACAAATTATTTTTTGCTAGTACGCAAAAGGCATGGATGAGAGTTTCAGAGTCCACAGTGACATGAGGGCCGAAGCCTTCAAGCATCAGGCCGCAGCCGGGCTGCCCTTCGGAAGACACGACAATCTCAAAGTCAAGCAGGGGTTCTGCTGTCCTCTGGGACAGCCCCAGGGGACACCCTCTCTGGGACTCAGGATGACACAAGTGTCTTGCCTGGGGAAGGGAACTAGCAATTATCGGCCCCCTTCTGTGTCAGACCCTTTAGACAGAGCTTTAGGGACTTTCCGGATGGGCGCCAGGATGCTCTGTCTCGGGCTGCACCTGCAGTTCCCACCACAAGGGACAGATTACAGAGAAGGGCTCCAAAGGTCCCTGCAGGTCAGGTGTTCAAGGATAACTCTGGCCAGGAGTGGGAGAAGGTCAGGAGACACCCTCTGAGACGACATGCTGGTTTCGGAAAGAGAGTCCACCATTCCTAGTGGGGCTTGGCTAACAATGCCCGATGTCTACTCGAACAAACTTTTCTAATCTTCACAGGTTGGTGAGAGAAGAATTATCACCCCCACTTTACAGGTGAGTAAACTGAGACTCAGGACACAGATGAGTTAGCCTCGAACCTGAATCCAAAGTCAGGTCTGTTCAACTCCCAAGCCTATGCCCTTGACACATGTGAAGCTGATTCCCTTAGAGAAAAGAACAGCCAGTCAACACGAAATCCCTCTCTAGTAGGCCGATTGCACGCCAGGCACTGCACGAAGCTGCGTAGAGCAGTCAGAGCTGGGCCAGATAGGAGGTTACATGCAGTGAGAAAGGAGTCACCGAAGAGTCACTTCTCGTTAGAAGATCAGTATGGGAGGTGGCATGTGACCTGCTCCCTGAAGGGTGAGTGATGGTGCAGCAAGTGGAGACAACCAGGGAGGTCTTCTGAATCATCTGAATAGTTTCCACGAAGAAATGTTTAAGCACAACGCAAAATTTGGTGCAGATTCGCTACTCTACTCACTCAGTCAATTTGAATGTGACGGCCACGCAGTACACATGCTCACTCAGTGGTGTCTACCGCCCCCACTGACCAGTGCAGTGAAGTCATCATTGTTCACACATGTGCATTCCAGTCCACTGTCCTTGGCTGCCAGGTTGCATCGGTGTCATGCAGATCATTGTCATTATATTAACAATGACTGGACTTCTTCCAGACAGACCTCATATATTTGAGGAATAGCAAATAGATCAGTTTGGTCAAAGCTTAGGAAAGGATTTAGGAACAAAGCTAGAATGACAGACTTGTGGCCAGTCATGATCGGAGACAAAACTGTCTAGAGGTCAAAGGTACGTAAAGGCGTTGGGACCTCCGCCCGGGGTGTATACTCCTGGCAACTTATTTGACCTCTCTGTATCTGTTTTCTCATTGTAGCATTGGACGGAATTAAAATAGCTGCTTAGGACTGTGGTGAAAATTGAATGAAGTACTGTATGAAAATAAAGCTTTGAAGCAATAACTATTATCATAAGGTGAGTTAGATTTTAACACATTTTGGGAACCGTGGAAGATTTCCAAGTAGGGCTGCGACATTGTATTAATTTCCCGGGGCTGTTGTAACTAAGTACCACAAATTGGGTGGCTTAAAACAACAGAAATGTTTATTCTCACGGCTCTGGAGGCTCCGAGTCCAAACTCACGGTGCCTGCAGGGCCCTGCTCACTCTGACGCCTCTTCCACCCTCTCGTAACCCCGGGTGTTTCTTGGTTTGCGGCCACATCACTCAGATCTCTGCCCCCATCTCCACGCAGCCGTCTTCCCACCCCGTGTCTGTGCCTTCACATCGCGGTCCCCTCTTCTCATACAGGCACCAGTTAAGTTGGATTAAGGACTCACCTCACTCCGGGATGACCTCATCTTAATGTACATTTTAATTACATCTATAAAGGCCGTACTTCCACATAAGGTCATAGTCATAGGTACTAGGGGTTAGTACTTTTTTGGACAAAATTTTTTGGTAATGGGAAGGGTACAGTATAATCCATAACAGACATGATCAGAGCTGTGCTTTGAATAAATTGATTTAGTAGGGGTGAGCGGGGCACACCGTGCTCTAGAGAGACGGGTGGGAAGGAACCTGCTCAGAAAGCAAGACACAGGAGGTCAGATTTGGGCCTGTGGCAATGGGGCTGAAGGTTCCGTCGGACCCGACAGATGCTAGGAGGGAGACGGATGAAGAAGTGGGAAGAATGGAGTGTCCAGATGATTCAGAGGTTTGATAAGTGAAAAATGAGAGAATGAGAAGAGGGATCAGAACGAGGGGGCCATTAGATCCCACTCTCCTGGGGGGCAGAAACCGCGTCCTTTGCTCGGTGTCCTTCGTGCCTGGCACAGCGTCTACACACCCTAAGTGCTTGAGAAATTTTTGCCGAAGGAAAGAATGTGTTCTGTTCTGCACATGGTGAATCTGGTGGGCCAGTTAACACAGGCAGGTAGAAATTCAAGCCTGTCGTTTGGTAAATCGAGTTTGGGGATGGAAATCTCAATTGGGTGTTCACTTACAGAGAGATTATAGGTCAACTTGAGATTGATAGAGCTCATGAAAATTCAGGGAGGGGAGGGAACAGGTTCGAGGGTAGAATCCACGGGGCACAGTTACAGTTAGGGGATGGGAGAGGGCAGAGGAGCTGGTAGGAGGCCAGAAAAGGAACTTCAGAGATGGGGGAAGGGAAGTAGGAAGGTGCAATGTCACGGAACTCCAGAAAGGAGACGTTTCAAGGAGGAGGGGTGGAGCTGCTGCCAAATGCGCAGAGGTCAAAGAGAAGAAATACTGAGAGGAGCCTGTGGATTTCCTAATTAGGAGACCAGCAGCAGTGTTCCCACCTGGTTAGGGCAGGAGGAGGTGAGGGGAGCCTACTCGGGGCAAAGAACCGAAGGAGAGAAGAAGTATGTGTACATACATGTGCGTGCAGGTATGCAAATGCTCTCACACTCTTCACATCTGTGTGGACCTGGCGGTCAATGAAATAGAGCAGAAACACAGAAACAAAGACCATCCCGGGGGGCGCGCATGTCAGGACTCAGGGTCTGCAAGCGCATTGATGGCTAGACACAGAGGCAGGAAAGAGACGGCTGGGCCAGAGGGCAAGTGATTCTTAGTGCCTGGTGAGTCTTCTGTGAGGGTGGAGGGTGGGGGCAGCGACGCCCTGGGCAGATGAGAAAACAATGCCTAGCTCAGCTCTCAAATCCCAGCGGCCCTTTGTCCAGGTTTCTGTTGCAGCTGCCTCCCGATGCGGGGAGGGGAACGAGGCCTTGTCCTCTGTCCTTTAGTCCATATGGAGTCCTCGCTGCTGTCAATCTTGTTTATCACTGTGTCCCCATGGCCCGAATCAATGTCTGGCACATAAGAGTTGCTCAGTAAATACTTACAATTGGAAATGACAATGACAACGTCACCACTGCCAACTAAGATGAATTAAGCCCCTGCAATATGCCTGGCACTTTACATTTATGACGTAGGGACTGTTATTATCCCCACTTAACAGAGGAAGAAATAAGAATTGCAAAGGATTAGTGAGTTTCCAAAGGTCACTCAGTTAGGATACGATAGAGTCAGGATTTGAACCCAGACCTGTATGACCCTAGAACTCCCACTCTTGACCATTAGGGTTATTGCTATGGCAGGAGTGCATGAGTCTGTGGGGAGGCATAACCTGTGTCCGTGCTATTCTGCATGTATTTGTGGTTGTCCGTAGGTGCATGTATTTGTAGATCCTTGTGTGTGTGTGTTCCTACGTGAAGGATGTGCCTGTATTCAGTTGTGTGTTCTTGTGGGTGTGTGAGCACAGACGCTGTTTCACATCCAGCACCCAGGTTCAAGCTCCCCGGTGTGTTTCTGCCTAAGGTTGGTTAAGCAATGGTTGAATTTCGCTTTCAGTTGCATGCAGATCCCAGTCCTGAGCCCACATCCTCAGAGGTGGATGGGGGTGGGGGTGGGGGGGCGGTTCTTGTCCCTGACGGTTCTGCCCATAATTCTCCTTCCTTGTTTAAAGGGGCCAGTGGGTTTAATGATTAGTTACTGCCTTGTCGATATTCTCACCCAGGAAGAGGATGAATGGCCAGGTGCTGCCCCCACCCGAGACGCACACATTCTGTGGCAGATTGAGGATGAGGGAAGGGACTGTTCAGCGAGGGAATTTGGGGGAGAAGCTCTGTGGGGATCTTGGAAGGGACTTTCCTTATGATTCTCCAATTGCTCCCACAAAGGTGTTCCTGCGGGCAAAGGAGCACCCTCCCTCCACCTCTCCTCCCAGTCCTCCCCTAGCCAAGTGCTCCAGGCTCTAGGGGGCCGCGAGAGACCGCCTCCTTGAGGCGGGAGAGCGTGCCTATCCAAGCTCTCATTGCCATGTACTCGAAAGTATCTACATCCGTATGTTTCTGTGCCTTTATGAGTTTCAATTTTCATGTATGTGTTTGGCGGCCAAACATCCATGCTCCCAAATGTGTAATGAAGTCCACAAACATGTCTGGGTCTTTCTGTCCTTCCCTGCTCCTCTGTGGCTACGTGTGTACCCACGTGTGTCTGTGTGCGGTACATCTATGTCTGTATGTCTGGGTGTGCATGTACAGATGTGTGTATGCGTGGGGGTGTCTGAGTGCTGCTATGTGTCCCTGCCCTTCTGTGTCCTTGCTCTTCCCAGCTGTCAAGCATGGCTCTCTTCCCATCCTGCTCTGGGTCCTGAACCCATTTCCTGACGTCCTGGGAAGGAACTGGCCATCTCTCACTGAGGAGGGGCTGAGCGAAGCTTCCATCCCTCCTCCTTCCCGTTAAACCTCAAAGGCAGGTCACGGTGACTCAGGCACCGAGTTGTGGGTTCCTGACCACATCTTCAGCATGTGGTCACTAGGGCCGTCCCTTTCTGAGCTCCTGAGTGAATCCTCATGGTCTTGAACATGGGTTTCCTTGTTGCCCAGAGAATATGTCCACCCAACCTTTAGTGAGTCCTCACCGACCTGTGCTTGGAGCCTCAGAAATGAAGTCCATTCATGTTCTGCTACCCAACCTCTTCTGAGTCTCCCAAATCCCACTCAGTTCAGAAGCCACCCCACATCTATTTAGTGACTCACCCTATGACATAAATGTCTTTGGAAGCAAATTCTGAAGCACCCCATACCTCATAGCTTCTGATCACTAACCATTAACCCCACAATTCCTGACACCCTCTCCTTTGACTCACAGCATCTGCCCCTCAACCTGACCTCACTGGATGCAGACATGGAGGGAAGGGGAAGGAAAGGGGGACGTGCAGCCGGTTGTTCCCCTTCTGTCAGGACTCAGAGCTTGGGCAGGGGAGACCGGGGACGGGAGCAGCTAAGGGGAGGGACAGGAAGGCGTAGGCAGGGAAGGGCTGAGCCTGGCACAAAAGAAATACTAGGACTCAGGTCCATCCTCCCGCAATCCCACTGCCCCTGCCACACACACACTCACACACACACTCACACACTCACCCTGTTGGAAGGTGACATTTGCTATTAACCTTATATTGGGCCATTTTGTAAATCAATGTCACTTACATTTAATAACAAGTGTAATCAAAGGAATTATGCAAATTTAATTTGATGCTTCTTGAATTATGCAAATCTGCGGTGCACATAATGTTCTCTGACATGTGCCCGGTGGAGAGAGAGACCAGGGGAGAAAATGGGGAGGGGCTGAGAGGGGGGCAAGGCCTGGGACTGAGGGAGAGAGGAGGATGGGGGTGGGCTGGGACTTGGGGCTGGGGGGAGGAAGGCAGGGTGGCCGAAGGCAGCGGAGCAGCTGCAGCCCAGGTGTTCTCCATCATGAGGAGAAGAGGTGGGCAGGCCTGATACCTCTACCTTCTCTCTGTCACCCTCTCCGGTTCCAGCCTTTTACTCCCTCTCCCCACCCACGTCAGCATGATCTTGCTGGTCACTTGTCCTCAACGTCTTCTTCTGTGAAATGGGAGTGGCTAAAAGGGCTGACCACTCATGGATGGGTTCAGGACTCCTCAGAAAGCTTGGTCCTCTGAGAGGGCAGCTTCGCAGTCCCTAGCCCGCAGGGCAAGGTGACCTGCTGTGATAATGAGGCATTATGATCATCTATTTTGTTCTTTATGGTCTTGAGGTCCTGGCAGTAGGAGTTGCACCAGCCACCACATGACAGTAAAAACATGCTGACCCACTCCCAGGTACATATTGTGACACATGTGACATGGTGATGATTCGCTCATATTGACACATGCATTATACCTGAGATGACACAGTCATGCACATACTGTTAAATATATGCACACTGTATAAACATAGCCAGTGACAACCAACCATGGACCCAGTCACTCCAGGGACCTGCCGAAAGGCTACATAGTTACAAACACTCAGGTGTGCACTCTAGTACATGAACATTAGAAATGTCACCTGTACACACCTGGGCCCACGGGACATTGACTCCTAGTCATGCTGTGTTATGCTCACGGCCAACACACACGATCACTGACATAAGAATGTACAAGGCACATTCCTGGCCCTGACACACACCCACTGACCCTTGAAGCAAACTCTGTGAGCCAGTATACTCCGGGCTGGAACGGCATCCCTCCTTACTGGTCGAACTCCTTCCAATGCTTGCTTGGCCCTGCCCTCAATGCCATCTGCAGTAGGGCAAATATGACAACCTGAACAGAAGTGACTTTGCAGAATAAAGAGATGAGCCAAAGTGAGGGGTAAAGACCACCCAGCCCATGCACCTGTTCCTCAAATTCTGGATACTGGTTAGAGCCATGAAGGGATGTCTCAGGAGGTTATGTCAAGGTCCCAGTGGGGGACTAGCTTCCCACAATCCCTCACCTCCTCCACAGTCTCCACCTGCCACTGAGGCAGGCCGTCACAGACTGGCCCAGAGCCTGGCCTCCTGGCCTGTGTGAGCAGAGCGGAGCAATGGTGGGTCCCTCTCCCCTGAATGATGGGGGTAGAAAAGAGGTCTGTGCCTTCTCCAAGATGCCAACATAAATCCTCAAGGGTTCTTGGGAAGTGTATGGGACAGTACACATTATTTTCATTTCCCACGTAAGTTCTGTCTTGGGTTTACAGATGAGGTCTTCTCTCTATCTACTCCTTTTCAACTCCATCCTCATGCTTGGAATCTAGAAGCCTGCTCCTCTGGACTACTAGATGGATAGAGTGGCCAGGGGCTTAGTCGGGGCTTGGAATGTATCTGTCAATGAAGGTGTGGCAATGGCAGTGTACTTGTTCACCATCATGTCTCAGAGCATTTCTCCTCGTAATCCGTGTGTCCTCGGACCTTTTGTATGTCCATGGGTTAGAGGATACTTGTATTTGCTGGTTTTGTTTACCATTTCTGTATCAATGCACTGGAGTTATTTTATTTCAGCTTTATCTTCACTGGTGCCACATTCAGTGAATGTGTCTCCCCCTTTTCTATGAATCAGCATATTTGAGTTGTCACAGAACGTGTCCCCATGCCTTATTCCACACAATATGTGAATGAATGGATACTTCATCTGTCACAATATGAACATTGTCATTTTTATAACGTGTTCTCTGTGTGTTATCATGTTTGAGTTGTCAAAATGTGTGTGTCATCACACTGGGGGTGATGACGTCTGTGGTGACATGGTGTGCGCCTCAGTCTGCCCCGCCACGTTCTAATGGCCCGGGGTGTGTTTCTACGTGTGAGCCATCACCGTGTGTTCTCATGGGCTGGCGTGTTTCAGCAGGCAGAGTGTGAGTCCTTACGTGTAAATTGTCACCACAACTGTGTCACTGTATTTCGTTGTCACCATGTAAGCCTGTCTGTGTTGCCAGGCTTCAGTTTTCAGGGGGCATCACTGTGTCCCTGGTGTCATTGTATATAGTCAGTTTGAGCTGACACAATATGGTTAACTGTGTCACCTGTATTTTAATTGTCCCCAAATTGGGAGGGTATCACCAGATTTGAGTGTTCACAATATGACAATTCCAAGTGTGAGTCACCACAGGTTATCTCCGTGGGACAGTGCGTTTGCACTCAGACAATACGGTGTGTGTCCCTTCATCTGAGTTGGCACAGTGTGTGTGCCATTGTGTTTGAGGTTGTGCATCCTGTTATCAAATATTGATGTCGTAATGTGTGTCTGTGTGAGTCACTGTGTTTCAGTTGTCACAGTGTATGACTGTATGTCACCATGTATGAGTTACTATATCTGTATTTATGTTACATTGTAAAAATACATGTCTGTGAATATCATGTTTAAGTTGCCATGATGTGGATTGCCATGTTTAATGTGTTAAAAAGCCCGTTTGTCGCAATTGTTGAGTGTATGAATATGTCTGAGTTGTCAAAATGTGTGTGTGAGCCCCGACCAGTGTGGCCCAGTTGGCGGGTGTTGTCTGCAAAGTGCAGGGCCACCACATGGTTTCCGGGCAGGGCACATGCTGGGTGGCAGGGTTGGCCCCCGGTCTGGGCGTGTGCAAGAGGCAGCCGATTGATGTGTCTCTCACACATGGATGTTTCTTTCCCTCTCTCCCTCCCTTTCCCCCTCTCTAAAAATAGGTTGGTAAAATTTATAAAAAAAAAAAAAACATGTGTGCTGCCACGTTGCAGCACACGGTGTTTCGCGCTGCGAGTTCACGCACTTGTGTCTGTGCGCACCTGAGCGCGTGTGAGGCATTGCAACACCTGCGTGTCGCCACATTTGAGGTGTCTCTTTAAATGTGTGTGACAACCCATTCCTCAGTCTGGGTTCAAAAGTGAAAGGCAAGGAATGAGAGGGAAAGAGGGGGAGCTGCAGGAGGGTGGGGGCCGGCGGGGGTTAGGGACAGAGCGAGCTCTAATTGGCCCGTGGTGAATTATTCACATGTATAATCCTCGCAGAATTTGAGCACGGGCAGTGCCAGTAAATGCTGTGCATGTTTAAAAGTCATTTCCATAAGTAAGTGCAATTTCTCTACTGTTTGCCCCTGTTTAATGAAGTGAAATCTTGTTTGCATTCCTCCCAATTTCCCAACGAAAGGCGCCCAACCGTTCGCACCAAAATTACACCGCCCAAATTAAAAGTCGGGTTCCAAGGGAGGTGAGGGGATGGCAGCACTGGGCCCTTCTGGGAGGGCCCATGCAGAGGTGGGGGGCAGGTGGGAGCCAGGCCTGGGTTTCTCAGCTCATTGGTTCCTGTAGTCCTCACAGTTTCAAGTGCTCCCCGCACCGTGTTTCCCTCCTCCAAAGACCCCCGTCATATTCTTGCTCCCCTTTGCCTCCTGCTCCTTTACATGAATCCCTGGGGTACAGGAAGTTGGCATGATGTGTTTGTTCATGTAAATGCCTGTATAAACATGGCCATGTGTGTACTTTTGAAAGTGTGATATACGATTGTACACTCTGACAATTTTTTGCGCAAAACACAATGATTTGTGCAAACACAGTGTGACACAGTGTGTGTTTATACCTGCATCCCTGCCTATGGATGTATGTGGATCTAGCTTTATGTGTTGGGGGTATTGTGTGTGTCTTTAAGATGGATGATTACATAAACAATAGGGATAAAGAGAGAGAGAAGGAGGGAGGTGATTGGTATTTGCGTAGTTTCTCTATTGCCCAGAGTGGAGTACTTAGTAGCTCTTCTGCTAGGACCTACCCCATCTGAGAGGTTTATGGTGAGCCCCTCACCCACCCAACAGCTGATTACACCAAGGCAGCAGGATCAGAGGAGTCACCTCCTTTCACTTCATACGTGATAAAAAGCCCTGTCACATCGTCCTTGCAGGCCCACTCCAGCTCCGTGTGTGCTTTTTGAACAAAGGTGACTCCTGAATGGGCTGGGAGGAGCCCCCTCAAGCCTTCACTCCTTCGAAGCTCCAACTCCATCCTAGTGCCACAAGTCACCTGCATGCAAGTCACTTTGACGTGAATCCAGGTACAGAATTGCAGATTACTTTTGTTTGGGTTAGTTGCAAGAGTATTGGCGATGGAGTGAAATGAGGTTGAGGAAGGGCAGGAAATGATGGTCCCACCCACCAAGGCCTCCCAGTGACCCCTGGAATCCCCACTAAGGGCCCTTGAGGTTTTAGAAATCTGAGAGCCCAGGCTCTAGAAGTGACAGACTGAGTAGTATCCTGTCCCTGTGTGAAGTGTGAGGTGTGAGATTGTGTGTCTCCAGTCCTTGTGGCTATAATCACCTCCACCAGTCTAACCATCTTCTGCTGCTAACCTTCTTCCCGTTTACTAGTCAGCCTGGATGGGACAGAACAAAGAATTCACATAACTACAGAGAACCATCGCCGTCAGATCCACAGACATTAGGACCACCAGCCTCTCCTCAATACATCACAGCCGGACACTGATGGGAGAGCTGGAAGACCTTACAGTTGTTGGTGAAGGTCTGGTAGAGAAAATCATTCAGAAGGATTTGGGAGGGGTGAGAAAAGATTCCATTGTTTAATAAGAGTCAAGGGCCCTCCTTGGAGGGGGCTTCTTCTCTCCCACCTCTTCGATGTCCTTGGGGACATAGGACATCCCAGCTCGGGGCAAAGTGTCATCCTGGTCATGACTTCCCCACCTTCTCTTTTCCTCTTATCCATTCTGCTAACATGTCATCAGCCCAAAGCATAGCTCGGATTTCGGTTTCCACAGCTCAGAAGCTATCCATGACTCCCCACTGTCCAAAGGAAAAAATTCCAAATCAATTCTGGTATCAGGCAAGCAAGCTCTTCACAAAGGACACCCCCTTCCCCTTCAACCTGCTTTTCTAGCATTAGCACCTCACCATACCTCCTAAGCCCAATCCAAGCAAGTGGCGGAACAGGATAGTTCCCCAACCTCCTCCGTGTTTGCCCTCTTTCCCACTTTTGTCCATGCTCTCCCTTCTGCCTCAAATGCCTCCGTTAGCCTCACCCCCATCCAAAGTTCTGCCTGGTGGCGTCCTAAAGAACACCAAGGCTAGGTTTGATGCTACTTTCTCCAAGGAGACTTTTGTGCTGGCCTTCACTGTGACCACTATTAGTAGTATCAGTGAAACCTGGTTTCTCTGTCTCTCTGATGTGAATTTCTTGTCCCTTCTTGCCTGCTGGTGACCAGACATAGTGGGCTCCAGTTTCTTTGGGCATCAGGCTTTGGACACCTCTAAGGGAGGGTGGGGAGCAACTCACAAGGCTCTGTGGACGAGCTGACAGGTGACTATCAGGCACGCATGGCGAGTGAGAGTGGTTTGGGGTGCACGTTACAGAGGACAGAGCTCATATTTGGAGCTCCTCTCCCTGTTGCAACCCAGCAGAATTCAGCCCCAGCCCTGGTTCTCCATGGCCCCCATCTTCACCCTGTTTCCCTCTCTGTGGCTGCAGAAACTGTCCACTCCGTGCCCTTGGCAGGAGAAGCTAGGGCCTTTCTGCCAGCAGGGAGATGCCCCCCCACCCCAGACTCTGGGTGGAACTGTCTCTCCTGGTGCTGCCTGAGGGGCCCCTCCAACCCCAGGGACCCCGCCAGTGCTGTCCAAGCTGCCACTTTCATTAGCGAGGGGAAGGCCCCGCAGTTAATGTGCCGACAGCCCCACTTCCCTCCTCCTGGGCCTGCCTTCCATTTTAGCAACCGTTCCTCCGCCAGAGCCGCCCCAGCCCACGGGCAGACCCTCCTCTGTGTCTCCTTAGCTCCCACGACCCTCTCACTGACTCCCTCCATTAAGCACCCTGATCCCTCTGTACCCACCCCCCATTTAACCTACTTTTTTTTCATTGAAGAGCCACAACCAAATCTCCATTAATCCTCTTGCTCCCTCTTTCCTCTATTTCTCTGAGGGAACCTCCTTCCCTCTGACCTTTCCCCCTTCCCACAGCCATCCGCTGACCAGTCCAGATCCACAGGAAGAAGGCTCCAGCTCCGTCTCTAGATACACCCTCGGGCCCCAGCGCCCGACGTTCCCGCCAGGTGCCTGTAGCCGGGGCTGGGGGTCGGGGTGGGCTCCAGACGGGAAGGAGCTGCGGACTTCAATCTGGAAGGTCTCTGCGGGCCCTTCCCCCTCCCTTTAGCAAGTCTGGGAACTCGGCCCGAGCCCGGTCCACGCTCCCCCGCCCTCCCCTCTCCGCGCTTTCATCAGAATTCAATTTCCGCCCGTAAGTGACTCCGCGGGCCCCTGATCCTTCCCTTGATGAATGAGCCGCCCGGCCCGGGCCCGTCCGTCACCGTCACCCTCGCCTCGGCCCCGCCGCGGCCGCCCCCTCCCCCGCCCAGGCCCCTCCGCCCAGCGCCGCCCCGACCCCTGCAGCTCCCACCCAGACCCCCGACGCCTCCGTCCCGTTGGGTTCTTCTCCTGCCTCCAGCAGCCTGCCCTGCCCCCATACCCGCGCGGCTCTCGGTCCCGGGCTCTGCCTCTCTCTGTGTGACTCTATTTCTCCCCGTCTCTCCTCTGCACTCTCTCCTCTCTCCTCTCTTCTCCCTCCCTCCCTCCCTCCTTCTCTCCCTCTCTCCCTCTAACACCTCTATTCATCTCTGGGAGCAACATCATTTATTTTGCACTTCCCAGATAATTTACTTTTTTTCCCTTCTACAGGAATTCTCCATTTCCCTATAAAATGAAAATTCATCTAGAATTACATCTTATGTCATCATTATGTTTATTAAGCGTGGATGATGTATATGAACAGGACGGGCTTGCTGCTGAGTGCTTAATGGTGCATAAGATTAAGCCGAGGCTCTCAGCTGCGCAGCGACTCCCCTCCGGTTCCCATGTTGTCGAGGCATGCTGGGAGTACAAGTTCCGAGCGCACGGCCAGGTGAACGCGCCGCCGCCGCCCCCCCCCCCCCCGCGCCCCCGGCCCGCCAGGCCGCCCCGCCCGGCCGGGGGCGCCGGCGCGGCCTGCGCCGACCAGACACTCAAACCGACCCGCCAGGCGACGGCAGCCCGGCCCGAGGGTCACCGTCGCCCCCCCCGGCCCCCACCCCGGGCTCTGTGGCTGGGTCGCGCACCCCCGGGCCCCCGTGTCGCTCCTGGGTGCTCCCTCCCAGCTCAGGGGCTTGGAGCCGCCCCCCGCCCCTCCTCCCTTCCAGTCCCGCCGGGTTTCGCCCCCCGCCCCCCGCCCCCCGCGTTCTCTCTCCCTCTCATTCTCCCCGTCGGGTTTCCTGGGGCTGTGGCCGCTCTGTCTGTCTGTCCCTCCGCGGCTTAGTCTCTCTGGAGCCCTTTCCTGCCTCCCTCTCGCTCCCGCCCCTCGCTGTGTCTCCGTGTGTGTCCCTCCCCGACGCTCGGGCGCTCCCGGGCCGCGTGCGTCCGTCTGTCCGTCCGCCGCGCGAGCCTCCCCGGCTCCCCCTCTCCCCTCTCCCCTCTCCCGGCGCTGGCGGCCACCGCACTGCAGCGCGGCACCAGCAGTCTATGACAAAAACATTATCCTTCTGCTGCTAAACAATCCAATAAACCTCTCCACAGGGAGAAAGTTAACCTCTTGTCTCTTCGGCTGATGCCTTCCCGCCCACGTGACTGCTGCCACAGTAAATTCAAATCATTAGTCTCCTCACCCCATCAAAAAACTTCTATTAGTAATGGAGACCTCGCCGGAGACCTTCCGCGGAGAGCGCTGCCTTCCCAATTCCCAGTGGAAAAATTCTGCGCGAAAAACTAATTCTACTTTTAATAATCTGTCATCAGGACCAGAGGCAGTCATAAATTATATGGGAGCGCGTGCGAGAGCGCGCCACAAGAGGGAAATCAGGGCGAAAAATCAAAGCCCAAGTTTGACAAACTTTCCTGAAGATAAATAATAACTTACAAACAGGATTAGTTGTAAAGTCACGCTCCGGCGCGCAGCCGCGGCTGCAATCACGTCTGCCGAGGGCCGCCGCCGCCGAGGCACCTGTCACCGGCCGCCGCCGCCCGGCCTTCCTCCTCGGCTCCTCCTCGCCTCCCCCCTCCTCCTCTTCCTCGCCCTCCAACCTTCCTCTTTCCTCCCCTCCTCCTCCCCCTCCTCTTCCTCTTCCCCTCCTCCTCTTCTTCCTCCTTCTTCCCCTCCTTACCGGTCTTCTGTCCCCTCCACCCCGGCCCGCGGTGGGACCACCGACCCTGATGCCCACCTCCCCCCATCGCACCACCGAGGGCCCCAGTTGCCAGGACCAAGGTCAGGAGAGGGTGAGGACGTTCGCCCGAGCATCATCGGCCCGCGCTGTGACCTCGAGCAGGGGCTCGCGGTGTCAAGGAGGCTGTGGGCGCAGCCCGAGGCCCTGCGCCCCGCTTTCTGCGGCCTCCCCGCCTCGGGGCCGCGTCCCAAACCCTCTGCTCTCCGCCCCCGCCCCCCCGAACGTCGGGAGACTGGCGCGGGCAGTGCAGGGCTGGGGGCGAAGTCTGACCCCTAAGTTTGTCTTTGTGAGTGCAGGGTGGCGGCGGGCCCGCCCCGCCCGGCTGCGGACCTCGCCCCCCAGCGCGACCCTCCCCCACCCGCCCCGCCCTCGCCCCGCACAATCTCGGCGCTGACAGCCGAGCGGGTGATAAATGCCGGCGACGCGGGGAAGGAATTGCGCAAAATAAAGAAGCATGTTCCAACAAGTCTTGTCAGGATTGTATTGATTTAATCATCTGCAGAAATACACATTCTGGATTACTGTAGCGTGCCGGGCCTGGGGAAGGGGCGGGCCGGCGGGCGGGGGCCGCGAGGGGAGGGGCGGAGCTGCGGAGGGAGGGGCGGGCAGAGACGGGAATGGCTCCTCCCCTCGCCCCAGACCCCGCCCCTCCGCCCTGGCTGGGCGGGAAACTGCGGGGGTCGAGGGTGTGCAGAGGTTCCGCAGAGGGGTCGTTGCACCGCCGAGCCCCTGCTCCCGCACCAGCCGGGAAGGTGGGCCTGCCATCCTCTGACCCTC
Organism: Micronycteris hirsuta; assembly: GCA_004026765.1. Taxonomy (NCBI): domain Eukaryota; kingdom Metazoa; phylum Chordata; class Mammalia; order Chiroptera; family Phyllostomidae; genus Micronycteris; species Micronycteris hirsuta. The sequence continues at coordinate 41,841 of PVJI01008353.1, forward strand.
AGAACCGCTGCTGGGGCGGTCAAGGACCCTCCAGCGCTACACGCAGCCCAGGTCGGAGAGGGTGTGGCGAGAGCAAAGGCTGTGGATGGGGCCTCACCCACCTCGCACATGTTTTAGGGTGGTTCCCTGCCCCATCATCTTTTACCAAGGCCAAGGCCTTGGCTGCAAGGTTAGGGGGTACTTGGAGGGACACAAGGCACACCAATACCATCTCCTGGCCAGGCTGACCTGTACCCACAGCTACTTCGGAGGCAGGGGTAAATGAGAGCGCTTCAGACAGCCCTCAGGGAGCAGAGCGCTACTTGGACTACACAGGTGCTCAAAACAGGTTAACAAACCAACACACTATCGCTTCCGACTTCTGCCCCATGACCCGAGCTCGGAACCCCAGGTGAGAACTTAGCAGGACTGGGTGTTCTTTTAGTTGAAAACGTGACCCTGGCAAAGAAACATACCCAAAATGGGGCGGGGGATGGGGTGGGGGGGCTGGGATTGAGCAGCTCCTGAGAGTGGGGAAACCCGAAAGGAAATGGGGGAGAGAAGAAAGCCATTTATTTGCTTAATGATTGATTTAACATATTTTATCTCATGGAATCCATCCAATAACTTAAGGAGGTTGTTGCTATTACTATCCCCCATTTTACAGATGAGAAAATTGGGGTTTCATAGGTTAAATGATTTTCTCAAGGTCACAGTGCTGGTAGGTTGGGAAGTCTAGCTTTGAGGCCAGACCTGTTATATTTCAAACTTCTCCCTTAGTTATGGACCTTGGGGAGACTGTTGGGGGTTCAAGAACTGGATAAAGAAGGTGGGGGGGAGACAATGTGAGAAGCACAGGGGGAACAGACCTGGTGAGCAGTAAACCCTGTCTGTTCCAAAGAGATTGGGGGGAGGGTGGGAGCGGGTGCTCAAATCTCCCCCAGGGGTTCAGAAACATCCTCCAGTGTGTGGGGGAGAGGGAGGAGTACCACAGTGACTTCTATAGGTACCACCATGTATTACATTAATCTTGGCTTGGGGGAGAGGAGGGGATTTCAAGAAAAGGAGAAATGGGGATGAAGAATGTAGATCAGTGAAGGAGGTGGAGCTTTGTCTCAAATCAGAGACTAGGCACTAAGTTACCCCAGGCAGGGGAGTGACTCACTCATGGTGGGAAAGGCAGACTTCACCAGAGCAGCCATATCAGTGAGAAGCACAGCCCCTCCCTAAGAGACCCTCACCCAACAGAAAGCCAAAAAGAATGAGCAAAACTGAAGGAACAAGTGTGACAGGAGATCCTGACAGACAGGCAGACTCTGGATCCCAGTGGACCAGAAGCACGACTGGAGTAGATGTGAATAAGTGAACAGGGAGTGGAAAATGAAGATGGATTTTGTGTGGGGGAGGAGGAAGGAATAAACAGGGTGATAGAAAGAGCAGATGAAAGGAGAGGAGAAGGGAGCATCGCACTTCCCTCTGAGAGAACTGGGGAAGAACTATCTGCCCAGACTCCATTGTGAGAAGGGTGCTAGCCCACCCGTTTCTTCTCACCTGTACCCGTTCTGCCTCCGCAGGAGCTTTTCCTTCAGCACCTGTCCTCCTTTAGTCCAGGAGGGAAGGAAACACAAATTTATTTAATCAACAAACATTTTTATAGAGCGTACTCTTTGCAAGGCACTGTTCCAAGTGCCGCATGCATATTAACCCAGTGCTCCATAACAAGGCTGTGTGACAGAGACTAGTGTATCTCCATTCTACAGAATAGGAAACTGAGGCACAGAGGACTTCATTAATTTCTCAAAGTTACATGACTAGCAGTGGTAAAAACAGATCCAACCCAAGTAAACCTCACTAGCTCAGAGCCCTCAATGCCAACCTGGGACTGGGAGGCAAGGCCCAGGGATTAGTTCCAGTCCTACCACCGCCACGCTGTATGACCTTGGCCAAGACCCTTCACGGTTCTGGGCCTCAGTTTTCACATCTGCAAAGTGAGAGGATTGGGCCGACGCTCTCGTAAATCCCTTCCAGACCCAAAGCTACAATCTGTGATTTCTCCCCCACGGACCCCTGCTGCGTGGTCCCTCCTACACGCCCTCCGCGTCCAACCCTCAACCCTCGCCCCCAGCGCCTCCTGGAGCCTGGCGTTCACCTACCCCTCCCTCTCCCCGCGGGCCCGCGCGTGACTTTAGCGCGCGCGGCTCGGCCCGGAAGGTCACCTCCTTCATCACGGATTCTATTTGCATCCGGAATCGCATGTACATGAAAAATGTGTCCGCGTGCGGCCCCGACTGCAGACGCAGATGAAATTCTGTGCCGAGCCTGATGCGCGGTAACCTTTGCAGATGGCGCCGCTATTGCTGAGAAATGGATTGCTTAATAAAGCGTATCATCCGGCATATTTGCTGCTTGGCTAGCCAAATAGAAGTTGTTTTTTGCACAAATTTCCTTGTCAAATTTGTCAATGTTCATGTCATTTTTGCTTTAGGTCACAGAGCAAGGTGCAAATTCCTGGCATCTTTACTAGTTGCAGCCAATTTCGGCGATTTCGGCGGTGACGGGGATTCTCCGAGGAGTCGCTTGCCCGCGCGCGCCCGCCTGTCGGCCCCAGCAGGGCGCGGCCCCGACACCTCCTCCGGGAAGCCCACGGGCCCTACTCGGGTGTGGGAGGACAGGTTGGGGGTGGGAGTAAGGCGGGGGGGTGTTGTCCCTTCCTAAACACCCACACCCAGACGCCGCCCCTCACCAGAGAAGTTGAGGGGGGGGGTAGGGGTGGGAATAAGGTTCTCCAGCCCAGCTTTCCCTGGGGCACATCCTCTCCCTAGGCAGTAGCTCTTTTCCCTTCTTGTTTTGCCTCCTCTGCCCTTAAGGCAGAAAACTGAGAAATTTGCCTCCCAGTGCCCCAAGACCTCACCTACACCTGATTCCAAAGCCAGACTGGCCTCTCCCCACCTTACAAGAGGTTTACTGAAAGGGGGAGACTGGGTGGGACAGTGGCACCCCCTCTGTCCTCCCACAGGCTCCATAACCACCTCGAGGAATGGAGGTCCCTTCCAGTCCTCAGGGGAAGAATGAATGAATGGCTGTATGTGGATCAGGTGAGGATGCAAATGAGCACGCCTTGCTGGGGAGATATGATAAACCGCTCACTCTCCCTAGAATTCCACCATTTGTGCCTCAACCACTGGGGTTAGGTCAGGCCTCCTCCAGACCAATCTTGTGAAAAGCAGATTATTCTAAGAGGTCACTCAGAAGCTTGGACAGCCCAGAGCTCAACATGGGGGAGTTTATCAGATTATTTCTACACAGCAAAAGTCAACAACTATCACCGGGGAGTGTTTCGGGCATCCTTTGCCTGGACTGTTTCGTGAAATCGTCACTTCAACAACCCTGTGAGGCATTTACTAACATTATCCCCGTTTACAGATGAAGGAAGAGCTCTAGGAGATGGACCCACTTGGAGAGTTTGGATGAAGTGTGTGGGCTGATGAGGGCAGGTGGACAGGTGAAGGCATGAGGGGAAGGGTAATGGCAGGGAGGAGGTACCAGTGAAGCGGTGGTGACAGGGTTACTGACGTCCTGACCTGGTGTGAGGAGAAGAGAGGAGAGGATGTGGGGGGGAGGGGTGTGTGTGAACAGGGTTCTCTGTGGGAATCCTGTATGGGGACAGGTATAGGGGAGTAGATATGCTGGGGACAGGACTATCTGAATAAAACATAAAAGGGACAGGTGTGGGAAAGGGCATGAGGACAGGTGTAGGGGGCAGACAAATGAAAGTGTATTAGGGTGTGTGGAGTCCTACATGGGTGTGTGTATGTGGGGACAGGTGTGAGGGTCAGGAACACGTAAAGGGTGTAAGAGGACAGGTGAAAGGTGACACTAAGCTCCAAGAGGCTGGTGGATATGCCTGTATCATCTACTGTATTCTCAAGTCCAAGTCCAGTGCCTGGCACACAGAGCTCAGGATATACAATACTTGTAAATGGGGAAACGGATTGGTGGTGGTCAGGTGCTGTCCAAGGTATGTTGTCACGCTGGAGGAAGATTGGGTCGGTTTATCATGAGATATTCTAGAGTAGTTTTGGGGTTTTTCCTTCAGCCTCTACGGCGCAGGGTCAGGCTGGGGAATGGTCAGACCTGCTTCCCCCAACAGGAGACCAGCCTGGGATAGGAGCCCAGAGAGCCCAGTGGGAGCTGCAGAGCTTGGATGACGGCGGGTGGGGGTGGGGTGGGGGAGGACTGCCGTCAGATTATTAATGGCCATGCGTTGACTCAATTAAATCCAGCCTGCTTTTGTTGGCAGGCCTCCGCAATTATGCATCTCATTACGGGCGGCCGCCCAAATGCATCCTGGGAGGAGACCAGAACTCCAAATTAACTTTTCTTGGCGCTGCGGGGGCTGGTTGGCCGCCACTGCCTGCATGGCAGCCAATCAGTGTTGGCTCCAAGGGGGGCGGGGTCAAAGGAAGGGCGAAGGTAGGGGGATGGTAGGCTGTCTGGCCCAGGATGTGTCTAAGCAAGATCCTCTGAGGACCTGCGTGTCCATCTAGAACGTAATTCCCAAGATCACCCCACCCGCATCCCCACCAAGAAGCCTCCCTGGGTGTTTGGGCTTAGTCTTGGAGGGAGTCTGAGCCTTGTCCTTGTTCCTTTTGTGGGTGAAACACTGAGCACAGAGAACCAGGGGTCCCAGGTCCTGTTGGTTCCCCAACCTCTCCATCCATGAATGCCTGGACTAAATCATTGTGACTGCGGTACTGCACCAAACCCACCAAAGCCTGGAAAGTAAGGGGCAGAGGTACAGAGAGGATGTCCTTCTGGATGTGGGAAGACCACTGGAGGTTGGCCAACCTGGCTTCTGCCCAGCTGGGTGCTGCCTGTGTGTCTGGGTGTGTATGTTTGTGTGTGAGTGTGGGTGTGTGTGCCTGCTCACAGCCTGCCTCTGCAGTTATACCACCAGAATAAAGCGCTTCATTAAGCTGTCAATCAAAGGCCGCTTCTCTCCAGCTCTCTGGCTCTGCCCTCCAACAGCCCACATGTATGTATGCTCCAGCAGACTGTGCCATCCCGGGACCATGTGGCATCGCCCATCCTCTCCCTACACAAATATGGCTCCCATTGCCTCCCTCGAAGTCTGAAACATTTATGGCTTACCCAGAAGAGTCCAGGGCCCACTGTTGCCTGTGTATGATGTGTATGTATAGAAAATATTATTTTATTGTGTGAGTGGCCTTTCTCCAAGCCATGCATTCATGAAAAAATGGGTGTTTTAAAAACTAGAGCACTCTAGAGTAGTATGAGGTGATCTAGTTCCAAGCAGCATGACTTTGGGTTTGTCACCTTCTCTCTCTTGGCCTAAGGGGTCCCACCTATATTAGGTAAAGCAGATCTGGCTTGGACTAGATGATCTCTGATGTCCTTCCTCATTCCAGCTTTCTGTTCAGGTGAGTGTGGCTGATTCCTGCCCTTCAGAACTGTGCACATGAATCCATGGGTGCATGTGTCCTTTCCCAGCTATTTTCCCTCCCTGGGTGTCAAGAGGTGCAGGCAGGAGGCTGGCTGCAGCGGGACCACGAACCTGGAAGGAATCCCAACCTGGAAGGAATGAGCTTTTCTGAGCTTCCACATGTACTCCCTTATTTTGACCACACTCCTACTGGTTGGAGTGTGCGTGCTTGGGGTGGGCATCCATATACAGTCAAGCAGGTATGGGCCCAGGCAAAGCCCAACCTGGGAGACATATGTCGACATTCAGGGTCCCCTAAGGATTCCAGCCTTCCCAGTTGGGGCATCCTGGCCTTGCTCCCACCTGCCAGAACCATCCATAGCGGAAAGAGGGTGTGTTTTCCACAAAAAGGAAGGGCTCTGTTCACTCCACTTGCAGTATCTTTATTGTGCATTAATGAAACCCTGTTTCTTCTGGGTGTTTAATTCTTTCCATCTATTATGTTTAGACAACTCATTAACAATCATTCATTATAATTAGACTTCAATTTTAGGCTCCTTTCTCAGGGGAGGCAATGCAGAGCTTTTAAACATATTTACATCATAAACAGCTTCCAAATCTCTGGGTGCCACCCCTGCCCTGTCCCACTCTAGCTCCTGTCCCTCCTTTTCTCTCATTACTTTCCTCCCTTCTGCCACCCTGTTCCAAGTGCAGGAGTGAGGATGGAGAAAGGGGTACTAGTGGGCTAAGAGGTCCCTCAAATCCTGCTGCTGCCCCAGTCCTTCTGACACGGCCCTGGTCCTCACCAAATGAGACTGATGTGCCAATACAGGTAGTGGACTTCCTTGGAAGCAGATGCCTCCCACTGACTGCCAAAGAGCGGTACCTCTGGCCGCTGGATCTTTGGGTGTTCCCAGGTGGAGTCATATGCACACAGGTACTCGTGCCCACTTGCTCAAGTGTGAAATCCAGACACCTATGACCACCTAGGGGATGGAGGAGGAAGTCTCTTGTGAAGATTTTTCTTTTTCTGCTTCCCAACTGAGATACTGGTTCCAACCACCACACCTCCCCCTAGATGTCTTTAAGTTTAAGGACTCCTATCCCTTTCAGCCTTCACTTGCAAAATCATAACATCTCTATTTGAGGAATTAATGTTTGTCGAAAGAGTGAATAAAAGCTCTAGCGAAAACTGCATGGGTATTAAAGTCACACAGGCTTGATTCAAATCCCAGCTCTATTGCTGACGAACCGAAGTGACGTTGGCACCTGGTTTAATGTCTTTGAGTCTCAGCTTATTCCTCTGCAAAGTCAGGGTAATAATGTCTACCTTGCAGGGTGTTCATGATGAAGGAAGATAGCCAAAAAAGTGAAGTCCCTGGCATTTTATAGGTATGGTATGATGGCAACGATAATAGTAGTGACTAGTTGTATTAATTTAATTATTTATGGGTAACTATAATAATAATCCCAGGAAGAGGCCTCCGGGGTCAATCTGTGCAACCTCCCTTCCGGAGGGCAGTCTTTCTACAGCATCCTCAATGAGTGCTGTTGAGTGCTTTGGTGGTGAGGAGCACAGCTCTGTCCTGGTCCATTATTGGGCAGATCTTATTACAAGAAAGGTTTTCTTTAGATCCAGTTACAATCAGCCTCTTTGTCACACTCCCTGTTAGCCCTGGATCTAGCCTCTGGAGCCCAGGGAATCTGCCTCCTGCTCAGCAGTGGATACCCTGGAAAGTCCCCATCAGGGGGTAGAGGAGAGGGCAGGATAGAGGGCAAGTGCCATGATGGAGTAGGACCTTCGGGAGGAGGTGGAGAGACTGATGGGGGGGGGGCGGTGGCTGGACTCCTCAGAGGCTGGGAACCACAGGGAGCCACAGGAGGGGAGACAGAGACAGAGAGGGGACACCGGGGGAGAAGGATTTTCTATCAACAAAACAGCAGGACAGATTCTGGCTGGTCTCTGGAAACATCTTCATCCGGTGCCTGAGGCCAGCTCTAAGCTTCTTTTAGCTCATTACTGGCAATTAGTCCTCTGGGCCCAGCCTGGGGGAGGAGGGGCACTATTAGCTCTCACTCCCCTGGACACACACACACACACCATGAATCAAATTGACAACTTTGCCCAAGCCTGCCCTCCCCACCCTGCTCTGTGTGTGAAGCAGGATGCACGTGTCTACATGGATGAGGTGCGCTAATGCCTGTGCATTCACATGAAGATGTCACAGGGCACAAAGTGTCAGTACACATGTATGGCCATGAGAATGTGAGATTGTGCAAATGAGCAAGAAGTAAGTGTGCACTTGCAAGGGAGAGGGGGATGGGCATCAAGCGTGGATGAACTGGCTGGGGGGACCCACGATTACTCCTGGGCTTTTGTTTCCTTGGGAATCCTGGCCCAGCTGGCTGATCGAGGGGAGGGATGTGTGGAGGAAAAGGACAAGGCAGGTCCTGGAGTTTCTGCCTCTCCGCTCTACCTCAGGAAGCCTGTTCCTCTAGGGAAAATAGGACTCTGCTGAAGTGACTTCTAGGGAGGGACAGAATTTACCCCCCAAACCCTTTCCTTCCCATGTATTTGAACCCAGCACTGTCCAGTAGAAATACAATGTGAGCCCTGGCTGGTGTAGTTCAGTGGACAGAGCACGGGCCTGGGAACCAAAGGGCCGCTGGTTTGATTCCCAGTCAAGGCACATGCCTGAGTTTCAGGCTAGGTCCCCAGGAGGGGGTGCACGAGAGGCAACCACACATTGATGTTTCTCTCCCTCTCTTTCTCCCTTCCTTCCCCTCTGTCTATAAAAGAAATAAAATCTTTTTTCTTTTTTTAGATTTTATTTTTATTTATTTTTAGAGAGAAGGGAAGGGAGGGAGAAAGAGAGGGAGAGAAACAGCAATGTATGGTTGCCTCTCACATGGCCCTCACGGGGACCTGGCCCGCAACCCAGGCATGTGCCCTGACTGGGAATCGAACCGGGACCGCTTGGTTCCCAGCCCGTGCTCAATCCACTGCGCTACACCAGCCAGGGCAGAAATAAAATCTTTTTTAAAAAGAAATAAATACAATGTGGGCCACATATGCAATTTAAAATTCTCTAGTGGCTATGTGTTTTAAAAAGTACAGAGAAACTGGTAGAATTGATTTGTTTGGTTTTAATTTATTAAATTTAAAGTTTTAAGTTAATACTTAAACATCTAAAATCCAAATAAATATTTAGCATATAGCCAAAATATCATCTTAACATGTAACCAATGTTTTCAAAGTATTAATGAGATAGTTTGCATTCTTTGTTCATACTAAATCTTCAGAAATTGGGGTGCATCTCGTTTGCAGCACATCTCCATTGGGATTAGCTGCATTTCAAGTGTTCAGTGGCCACATGTGGCTAGTGGCTACCACACTGGGTAGGACAGACCCAGAGCCTGGGTTGGATGGTTTCCCACAAACCAGTGAAGGGCGATGTGTGTGCCCGCCGTGGAGGGGCGGGAGCAGACAGAAGTGGGGCTGCGGCAGTGCACTCTTTGTGCTCTTGCAGGGTCTCCAGGCTCCTTCCCCACTGACTATATACAAGGAATCCGTCTCAAGAGTCTTACTCTAGAAAGTTCTTCCTCTTGTCTCATTTCTGTGCATCCGACAGCAGTTTTGAATCCCTCCTGCAGCCCATGCTCTTGAGTGCCCCCACCCGCATCCTGCTTCATCTAAGAGACTTTGGGTGGGAGGAGAGAGCCACGCAGGAACTGAAGTGGGCAGGGGAGCGGAAGAAGGGAGAAGGAAAAGGCTAGAAAACGAGCCCTAAGTTCTTAGGAGGAGTGAGGAGGGGTTGGAGGGGGTGGTGGGCTGGAAAGTGACCACAGAATAAAAGCAGAATTTCTAGAAGGTGACTTTTCAGCACCTTGGCCCCCTTATCCTTTGAGATTTTCAGTCTCCTCTGCCTTTCAGATTTCTTGGGCCCATCTAGACTGCCCCCCTATTTTCACCCCATCCCTATTTCCCTCACCCCTCAGCGTCTTATCATCTCCACCGCTTGGCCACTGTATCTCTGTCAGTTTCTCCCCTCTTCACCTACTTAGCTCACTTCCTGCTCCCACTCATCATCTTCCACTCCACTCCCGGCCCAGCAAGCTGGGGCAGGAGGAAATTCAGGAAGTGGAGACCTGGAATGGGGTGTGAGGGCCTGAGCTGAGAGTGCTTCCAGGAGAGAGAAGTAAGGAGGACCCTCCCAGTGCCCTCCCATCCTCTTACCCCTCCTCCCAACCCCCTCCCCCACGGGGCGGCAGTGATTCCACAGTCTCAGGGCTTGAGGGTCTCGGGGCCCCTCGCTAATGTAAGGTTATTGTAATTGATATGAAGGTAATTGATAATGTGTTACGGTGAATAATGTCTTCAATTTTCTGCTAAATCCCATTTTTGTAGCCATCTGGGCTCCTCCAACTGCCCCCCTGGGACGCTGGGTAATAGAGAGTAATTATTCTCAAGTCATTTACTTTTTCAAAGTGTTTAGTGCTTATCTGTTTTACAATTAAAATGGAAACGACCCTGATTCACTTCCTTTCTTTTTTATTTAAATAGCACTCACACCCCCATACCCCCCACAACACACTTTCACTCACACACAACCACACAGGCACACAACCCTCACACACACACACAGAGTCTCCTTGTATGCAGTAACATGTCCACATTCAAAGACACAAAAATACATGCACATTTTCTTTGTCACTTACACACACCAATGCAACTTTACATTCAGCCGAGGGAAACACAGTTTCGGTGACCTGGCCCCACAGGGTGGGGCGAAAGCAGGTTTACAGCTGTGAGTACATGAAACAGTTTATTCTTGTATTATCATTTATTAATTATTTTATTCTTTTCCATACGAACCACTGAAAACCGACTTTTGCCGCACCCTGTACACTCTTTGCCATTCTCCCTTGGAGTGAGAAGATTAGAGGTGAGCAGTGTCAGGGCGGTGGACAGTGGGAAGGAGTCACCTTGGGTGCATGTCTGAGTGTGCAAGGTTAGGTTCAAATATGGAAGGTGAGCATCTCTGTGTCCACGTGAGTGTGCTCTGAATGAGTAGTTCAGAGTGTGCCTTCACACGTGGCTAAAAATGTGCCAGTTTAGAGCAGTAGTGTGAACAAATTCATAGCTTTGCTTGTGTGTTTGCATATGAGTTATGGTGCAGGCAGGTGTGCATTGAGCTAGCGTTCTTTCACACCCAGTTACACACTACCGAAGAGACTGAGTGGCGTGCAGCTCCAGCTTGGGCACGGGTCCTTGGGAGAGGGGTGAAACCAGAATCCAGAGGCACCTAGCCGTGCTGAGTTCGAACGGGATGCAGAGAGCTGTCACACTGTGAAATCTGACCCATTTATTTTAACTGAAAATGTCACAGGAACACATCACATGGAGAATCAGGACATGCAAGGGTGGGGGGATCAGGAGGTAAAATAGCTTACACTAGCCCCTCACCCCCCAACCCCATCACCTGCAGAACACTGCTGACTCCTCCAATCGTCCTTCCTGTCTGGGAACCCCCCCACTGCTTAACCCTTAACCCCTTGTGGCCCCTCACTGAGCCCTGGCTCTGGTTGAAGGTGGAGGCAAGAGTGGCCCTCAACAACCCAGGAGCTTCCTGGCCCTCCGCTGGGCCGTTCCCCCCTGGGGGTGCTCTGTGGACACAGGCATTTTCAATAGTGAGCACTGACCTGTGGGAAACCACAGGAAAAGATCATATACACCCCGAATCTTTCCACATGTCCAGGCACGACACCCCTCAAATGCCATACAGGCCTGTGGGAGGACAACTGAGTCCTTGCACTCCTGGGACACTTCAGCCCAGTGGACAGGTGACCTGTGGTCCAGCGATCAGCTTTCCATTGTACAAATGGTGAAACTGAGTCCCGGTGGGGTCCAGAAAGGTCAGGGGACCCCACGGGGAGCCAGCCCTGCGGTGGACCAGAGCACTATCTGCTGTGCCCAACACCTGTTGTCCCCAGGGTATCCCGCCGCAGGCCCCCACGCCTTGCACACATCTGCTGCTGGACAGGGATGAGGGGCATGGAGGACAGAGGCCTGGCCCTGGCGCCAAGCCAGGCAAGCCCCGCAAGGCTTGAAGGAAACCAGGCGAAGCGCGCCCTGCTCACCCAGCACACCTCCGGGAAAGGCCCAGGGGTGCTGTTTTTAACTTTGCTTTTTAAAATGGGAGGGTGGTGATATGGGCGAGGGGCGCTTCTTTCTGCGTTTTCCCTTTTCGCCTTTTATGGACCTCTGCTTGGCCCTCCCGCCTCCTTCCCACGACTGTCCTTTTTGGTCTCCATCTCGGTGTCTCTTCTTGCTCTGTGTCTTCGGCCTTACACCCCGCCCCCCGCTCCCCGCTGCCGCCCCCGCCGCAGGGCCCCGCTCCGCCTGCGCTGCGGGTCAGGCCGTCCCGCAGTCCCGCCGTGCCGCGCAGGGCGCCGCCCCTCGCCGGCCGGCCTCCGGTTCCCGTCCCTGTCCCCGTCTCTGCCTCCGCCCTCCCCGACTCCGGCCCCTCGCACCTTCGCGGAAAAGTAAACATTTAATTTTTTTTGCTGTTAATAGATTTAATGTTCATTTGTTGGTAGCCCAGGGGCAGAAACGCGTGACATTTCAAATAATTGTTGTTTCAGGGGTATCCTCTGGAGGGAAATGCGGCAAAAGTGTGGAGAAGATTTAAGCAAATGACTGTGTCAGCTTCTATTTACTCCTGACAGGATCGCCGGGGGCACGGCTGCGAGATAACCATTAGCGCGGCCGCCGATAAAGCGGGGAGGCTGCATTTCTAAAGGCTCCGCGGCCATTACGGGAAAGTTAGTGTGAAACATGTTAAATTATCCCCCAAGTGGAGGAAGCGGGGGAGGCGGCGGGGGCAGCGGGCGCCCACCCGAGCGGGCGCGCTTCCGCCGGGGCCTGGGAGCTGGGAGGCGCGGCGGCGGGGCCGGGTGACCGCGCCGCGCCCGCCCACCAGCCGTCCAGCAGGGGGCGCCCGCCTCGGCCCGAGCCTCAGTCTTCGGGCCCGGGTGGTGGGTGGATGGCTCCGCCCTCGTCTGCTCGGGGCTGTGAGCGACACTTAGGCCTCCCTGGCACCTGCCTGCGCCGGCCCGGTTGGCGTGCCCCCCCAGCCCCAGCCGCTAGGATCTGCTCCCTGGGTGAAAAGAAGGAGACTAACTGTGGAGCTTGAAACAGTTTGGCTTATTCCTAAACAGCCCCATCACGTGTGCACAGGCAATACATCACGTGCGGGGGGGGGGGCCGGGGGGGGAGGACAGGTACTACTGAGGTTTGTGCAGATCCCGAGTTCACCTCTCAGATTTGTCTTCAAGTAACCGGTGTCCTCCTGCAAGTCATCTTGGCCTCAGTTTCCCCATTTGTAAAATGGCACTAATATCTACCCCACATACCTTACCCCCTAAAGAACAGTTGAATCAATTAGGCCGTATACACATCATCTGAGAAATCATTAAATGCAATGCAAGTGAGGAATGTTGTTATTATTATGTGTGCAGGCCGCAAGTGAGTGCACCAGTGCACGGAAGATAAGACCCCAATCACAGTTCTTTTTGAGTTTGGGGCACATCTATCCCACCCCTCCTGATTTTGCTCCCATTAAGGTACTTTTGGGGTAAACCAACATCTACAGGCTAGTCGGGTAGTGGAGGCAATGCTTGCTGCAGGTTAGCCCCTGTAGAAGCACACACTGGTTCCCCCTTCCTTGCGGTTTCACTTTCCAGTGGTTTCACACACCCACAACCGCAGTTCAAACATATCAAAGGGAAATTCCAGAAATAAACAATTCATAAGTTTTACTTGTGTGCCCTTCTGAGTAGCATGATGAAATCTTGAGTTGTCCCTTTCCATCCCACCCAGGGAGTGAATCATCCCTTTGCAGGGAATTCATATGCTACCCACCCCTTAGTCTCTTAGTGGCTGTCTGGTTTTAAGAACGACTGTGGAGGTGTCACAAATACCCCTTATTTTACTTAATAATGGCCTCAAAGTACAAGAGTAGTGATGCTGGCAATTTGTACATACCTAAGAGAAGCCTTGAAGTGCTTCCTTTAAGGGAAAATATAGTATATGTATAAGAAAAAACAGTATATATAGGGTTTGGTACTATCTGCGATTTCAGGCATCCGCTGTGGGTCTTGGAACAGATCCCCTGGAGATAAGGGAGGACTAGTGTACTTAGCTGCTACCAGAGCACTAGCAATACTGACTGGGAGCCCTGTCCTGTGGAGGGGGGAACAAGTGGGGCACGGGGGAGGAGAAGAAGGCAGAGGGGACCACCTTCCCCTTCATGACAATGGCATCTCCAGACAAAGTTTCTTCCCTCCTTTCTTAAAAAAAAATCCTCTGACTGTATTGACATTGTGGCATCATCTACGTTATATTTTAGGCCTTGGAACCCAATCTGTGGTGCAGTGGCAAGTCAGTTTTTTCCAGCACACTTTCAGGTTTCCAGGAGCTCTGAAGTTCCCTCTAATTCACTCAACATTTTTGAATCTCTTCTCCATGTCAGGTCTGCTGGAGGCACAGGAGGGTGGAGACCACCTTTGCCTTCCTGGAGTTCACCATCAAGTAGGGGGACTGATATCTACAAAAGATGACCGGGGCACATGAACACTAAACCAGAAGCACATGCAAAGTTCTATGCATTCAAGTGAGGAGCAGATGACTGACTTCTTGATTGTGTTGGGACGTTTTCTTAAAAGAGGCGGCATTTGACCTAGGGCCTTGAATGCTGGGGCAGAGTTCTCCAGGTGGGAGAATTGGGCTACTACATAATAATGAAAATAGTCCTTGTGACCATTCCAAACAACAAAAATAGCAATGATAATAGTAGCATTTAATCTGCCGCATGCACTGTACCAAGCACCTCACACTAACTGCTATCTTTGATTTATCATAATGACGCTGGGGTGGAGCACAAATACTGTTATACACCCCCATTTCACAGATAAGGACAGTAAGGCTCAAAGAAATTCGGTAACTTGCCCAAGGCCACACAACCATCCTAGCAATGAGACTAGATGAGGTGGAATGTCTCTCCCATTCACTTTATCATTCCAAGACCAATTTTGAAAAAAAAGGCTGATTTTGTCTTTGATAAAGGCAATTCGCCCTTCTTTCCAACCTTTCTTCATTCATTCCACTGCTTTCCACGTGTTTACTAGGTGCCAGGCATTGGACTGGCTCTGGGGGTACAAAAAATATGAAACTATGAGTTTCCTGCCCTCAGAAACTCATAGTTCTAGTGAGGTAGGAAGTTCTACAAGTAAACCAACCACAAAGCAATGCACAAAATGCAGGTCTGAGAAACCCAAGATGCTCTGGGCCAACAGGAAGAGGACAAACTCAGATATTGCATGGTTTGACAAGAACTGAGTCTGGGCAAAAGAAGGCATTTACCAGCCAGGGAGGTGGGACATGGAATTCCAGGCAGAAGGAGCAGCAAGTGCAGAAGAACAGAGATGAGGGAGAACATGGCTTTCTGGTGTGTAGCATTTGAGGAAAGTGGGCAAGGTGGAGAAGGGGTGGCCCAAGATGTTGCCAGGAGCTGCTGTCTGCTGGCTGAAATTCTAAGAGAGAGGGTAGGAGGGTGACTAGACTGGGTTTGCCCATGGTGTGGGCCTTCAAGTGTTCATCTAGACTCCTCAGAAGGTGCCCTGACACCACAGCTGAAGAGCATGAGTGTGTTTGCATCTTTGTGTGGTGGGAGCAGTGAGCAGATCATCCAAAATCAACGTCTGTGTCAGCCACAGATCACTCTGGAGAGCCCCACAGAGGAGGGAAGTGCAGAGGGATACGTGACTCAGCCTCTTCCTGCATGTGGTGCCTACCCTACAGGCCCCCCACCACTCCTCTCTGCTCACCAGCCCATGGTCACCTCCCTCCCACATGTATCACCCTTGCACTCGTATATTCACATATACTCCCCTTACAACCACACTCACGTTCTCACATACTTTGATTATAATAATTTCCATACCATTATACCCTCATCCTTGCATAAATACATTCACAGAATTTGGTGCTTACACACAAACCCTTACATAAACACGCCCAGTCACCAAACATTCACTCCTACACAGTCCCACACTGTTGTATTTTGTTCTAAGGAAGTATAGTCACAAATCCCTCCCAGTCATTGTCATATGTGTTGTTGCAACCACAACTCCACACAACCTCACCCTTTCATACCTTCTTAGAGTCCCACAAAATTCAGTCACACATCATACTCAAGTCTCTTGAACACATACAGTTATCCAGAGAATCTTACTCTGACAGGAAAAAAATGTGACTTGATTAAGGTCATAGAGTTAGTTAACAGAAAACCTATGCTGTCAACTCCAGTCTCATGCCTTCCACACTAGTGATTTTTTCCTATGCAAAAGTCTCTATCTCATAGTCTCCATTCCAGACCCCAGTGCCAATTGCCCGCACTGACTCTCAGAAACATTCAAATGAAACAAACAGCTCTTGAAGAGGCAGGCAGCCATATAGAGGACACATGGACAGAACCAAGGGAGAGGGTGGAGACAGGGGAGGGAGGTGGGTTTGGAGAGGGTGGGGAGAGGGGAGGGGAGAGGATGCAAACAACTGTAATTGAACAACAATAAATTTTTTTAAAAATGTATCTCTTACTGATTTTTTTTATTTATTTATTTTTAGAGAGAGGGGAAGGGAGGGAGACAGAGAGGGAGAGAAACAGCAATGTATGGTTGCCTCTCACATGGCCCTCACTGGGGGCCCGGCCCGCAACCCAGGCATGTGCCCTGACTGGGAATCGAACCGGGACCGCATGGTTCCCAGCCCGCGCTCAATCCACTGAGCTACACCAGTCAGGGCTCAGAACAACAATAAAATTTTTTTAAAAAAGAGGCAGGCAGCCAGGTGAATGGAACAAGTATGAATTTAGAATACAAAAAAAATGAGTTAGAATATCAGATGCTTTGCAGGGTGGTGACAGGACTCAGAGAGAATGTAAGTAAAGCACCTGGCACAAGGTAATAGCTGCTAACATTTATTGGACATTTACTATGTACCAGACACTATGCCAAGCATATAATACATTATCTTATTTAATTTTTACCATCTCTTCAGTGTAATTATCTCCCTATTACAGAAAAGGGAAATGAAGCCCAGAGAGGTTAGGATGCTTGCCCAAGGCCACCCAGCTAGTGGGTTTTGCGGCCATATCATACCCTGCTTTTACTCCAAGTCTGGTTTTCAGGAATTATATTGTGCTTTTTCCCCTGATAACAAAGTTAATTTTCTATTGAATTCTTACCACGTACCAGACTCTGTGCTATAAAAGCATAGTTTCTGGGCATCTTTATAGATAAGGAGATTGGGGCTTGGTAGGTGCTCAAAGGATGGTTTTATCATTTTGGAAGGAAAATTCTAACTTTGAAATCAAATTTAGATCTATTTTGTCAGCAGGTAAATTCTTCAGATCATGTCAGTCTTTAGTGGACCTGATCATTCCCATTGATTAGTTCACTTCAAATCAGCCATCCTTCCTCACTGGTCTGTAATTCCCTGCATCTCCCACCTTAGGGCAACACAGGAAGAGGAATCCTGCTGTGATACATACACAGTTCTTCACTTCCACTCACTAAATGAAGTCACACTCAGGTGTAGGTCTTACTTACACACACTAATAAGGCCACGATGGTTTAAGCAATTACCAAGAACATCAAGGAGTGGATTCAAAATGCCTAGGTTCCAATTTCATCCCTTATCAATTGCACGGCCATAGGCAAATTACTTTCTCTGCCTTGGTTCCTGCATCCGCAATACTGGAGCAGCAACTCTTCCCTCCCAGAATTTGAAGTTAAAAACACTGCAAGATATCATTATAGAAAATGTGGTATACAGTAGGCACTCAAAATTTGCTACCCACAGTTTCACACACGTAGAGATAAAATACTAGCACTCATGACAACCCAAGCAGAGACAGTCACAAAAACCTGCAGACAAGCCCGTAGAATACACCAAGCTGTAGACCTCAGATCTGCTGGTGGTGGCTGCCAGAATGGTTTGAGAGAAGGTGCTTTTAAGTAACCTTGAACAAACCACTTAACAGATCATTTTAAGAAAAAAAGTTAACAGTTAAGGACTTAAAAAAACATCCACAATGTCACTATACACTTAACAAAATTGGCAATAATTTCCTAGTATCAAGTACCCAATCCATATTCAAGTATTCCTCTCTCTTTTTTTTTTTTTTTTACATTTGGCTTGTTCAAATAAAGAACCAAAGAAGATTGTTATTTCTCTTCCTTTTTATCTTTCTAAATGTGTAATATGATTCTCCCTTCTCTTTGAGGACCCTCAGTCATTTGTCCAGAAGCAAGTCATGTTTTTTTAAAATTTACTTTTAACGCACAAGTAATACATGAATATATTCTTGGTTGAGAAAGAGGAGGAGGAGGAACAGGAGAAGGAGAAGAAAAAGAAGAAGAGGGAGGAGAAAGAAAAGGAAGGAGAGGAAAGGGAAGAGGAAGAGGAGCAGGAGAGGAAATCAGATACTACAGATAAAACACAAGTCTCTGCGGACCATCCCCAACTTCCGTTCTTTAACCTCTGGAAGTCTCGCTGTTCTCATATTTAAGATAAGAAAACTTCCATTCCTAAGGTTGCTCTGAGTGTTAAATTATATAGAGCTTGGAAGCGCTTATCTCAGTGCCGGGCTCACGGTGATCGTTCAATAAAAGTCGCCCGCAAGGATTTTTAGTCATTGTTGTTACCCGGGCGAACGCAGAGGAGGCGCCGGCCCCGGCCCCGTGCGCGTTCAGCACCCTGGACAGAGGCGGCGGGCGGCCGCGCACCGGGCCTCCGCGCGCGCCCGCGGAGGATCTGTAAATAAAGCCGCCCGGCTTCCGGCGGGCCCGGCACAGCCGGTGAAGGGGAAAGAAATCCGGGATTTTCCGAGCCGCCTGCTTCGGCAACGCTTCAGGCAGACACAATTACCCGGATACGCTCGGGCTGGCCTCCCCGAGGCCCCGGGTCATTTCAGACCGGGGCCCCGTCCTTGAGCAGGAAGACGGGCCGGGCGGGGGCGAGAGCCGGGGCCTCGGTCTCCCGCGTTGCAGAATAGCCAGGGGAGGGCCACGGAAATCGCCACAGAAGGCCCCTAGGGGACCTCCGCTCCACGCGCAGCCCCCAGCAGGAGCCCACCCAGCCCCTGCGGTCTCCGGGCGTGGCGGGGGCGGCGCGGGGAGCGGGGGTCGCGAAGCGGCCTCCGGAAGCCCGCCCAAGGCACAATTAGCGTGGAGCGGAGACGCCCTCGAAGGCTGATTTGATTAGGTGACACCGTGCCAGGCAGGGATACGGGGGGGGAGGGGAGAGCCAGGTCAAAACATTTTGTAAAAATCTGTTTCACAAACGCTGCTGCTCCCCTCGGGGCAGAGAGAGATTATGAGTCTTTGGTGTCGATCAAGGCTGGCAAGAGGCGGCCAGGAGCGCGGGACATTTCGTCCCCCTCAGCCCCTGTCTTTTGTTCATTCCCACCATAAGTCCCAAGAGCCATCGGCTCTGCCGGGTTGCGGGCACGGGGACCGGGGGCGGGGGCGGGGGTGGGGGTGGGGAGGATGGCTTGAGACGGAGACCCGTATAAGGGGAAACAAAGTGCTGTCTGTCTAATGCACTCCCTCCTCCCCCTCAGCCACATGAATAATATTAGCAGCAGTCGCAGGAAGCACCTACTTTCCAAATACAGCTATTGGTTGCGGAGCAGAGCAGGCACTCTTCCACTAACTGTCCCTTGTTCATTTCTACTCTGCCTCAGTTCACTCATCTCTCCAAAAAGTAAGGACCCTCCTAGATTTGATCTGAGGAGTAAAGGAAGTAGATCTGTAATAGTAAGCAGTTAATGGTTTACTACTACTACCTCTATTTTATTATTATCTTAGGTGCCAGGCTAGGTGTTTCCCTGACCCTTGCAACTGTATGTCATAGATCTGACCCTCCCCATTTTACAGAGGTGGAAACTGAGACAGAGTTTAAGTACAGCGGCGTCACTGCCCTGATCTGGACAGGTCTAGGACCTGAACTCAGAATTGTTTGGTGTTAAAGTCTGTGTCTGTTTGTCACCATGCTGCTGAGCTGCCTCAGTTTCCCACCTCTGACTTTATCGCAATGGACCCACCAGCATCACTGCATGCCTTGCCCTGCTGCATCTATACAACCAAGCTCACCTCAGTTACCCACAGGTTTCCGTGGCACTGAGTAAAAGGAAGCACGCAGCATGGGCGCGCACACACATGAGCAGGTATCACCAGAAACAGTCCTGCATGGTTACCTTCCCACAGAAAGATGCTCCCAAACTTACCACATCACTCAGAAGTAAAGCAACCTGCACAGAGGTGCTTACCTGCCGTTGGTCACAAGGGAAAAGGGATGATCGAATGGAGAAACAGTTGTGCTCAGCATCACAGGAGACTTGGTAATGTACAAATACACAAAGCATATGACACTTTCACATACAAACACACCAAGGCAGTAAAACATGAACAATTACACCGTCACATACACGGAAGATAGGGTATTTTTACAAGACACTATACACAAACACACACAGGTGCATAGTCACAACACACCCACTACCACACACTGTCACACACCACATCATGGAGAGGTATAGCTCCACGCCCACTGTGCATGCACAATACACCCACACTTGAGAGATGTAGCCAGGCAGGACACAGAGAGAACATCAGTCAGAAACCAGTTCATATGCACATGTTTCTCAGATCAGTGGAGACAAGGCTCTCAAAACACACATACACTGAGTTTTTTGTCAAACCCTCTGGGAAGCTGGCTTCAACCCAGAAGTTTCCTGCCTCCTGAAGTCTTCAGGGCATGGTCGTCAATTGGCCCCCCTCCCCTCCCTTCTCCCAGCTGAGCCCAGAATAGCTGGGACATGGTCCTCTAGCAGACACAGGAGGGGACCCTGGACAGCCAGTCCTGAGGACATCTTGTCTAGCACCATGTCCAGTCCAAGCTGGGCCAGCCAGTGGGACTGCGGGGCTGTTCTCCCATCTCCAAATTCACTCCCACCACCATCCCAGCCTCATGCCCCAGCATTAGGTTTTGGAAAAGGGCAAATGAATTTATCAGACACTTCCTTTCCTGGGGAGCAAGGGCTGTCTCCTGGAGCCTCTCCCCACCTGTTGTCACCTACCTGTGCAGGTGTTCTGTCTCAGCAGCTCAGAGCTCCAGCCTGGGCAAGATCCCGAACGCAAGTGGGTGGAGCCTGGTTCCATCCTTTGCACCCCCCCAGTGCTAGCTCCCTCTGCAGCTGCCCCCTCCAGCTCCAGGCCCCCTGGGCAGCCCCCTCCCTTCCTGCCTCCTGCTCTCCCAGTGCAGTGTCTCTCCTCTGAAAACCAGACTAGGGACTGGGGGGAGGGGGAAGATCCCATGAGAGGAAGTGGCATCTGACGGCCCCAGCACCAAACCTGGGGGGCTGCAGAGGGGAGGGAGGAGCAGGGAGGCTTCTCATTGTGTGAGGGAAATTTTATTTTTAACAGATGCTAAGGCAGATGGCGCAGAATTAACAGAAAATGGGAGAGGAAAGAGAGGAAGAACATTACTGACTCCGGAGAGAGTGGACATTAAAAAAATAAAGAATAAGGGAATGAAAACAAGTTTAAGTGCTCTCTCCGGGGGGGTGGGGGGACGGGAGGGGAGCTGAGAGGCAAAGAGGGACGGAGCAGCGTGGTGATAACCAGAGGCGTGAAATTACAAAAGTAAAATTTGTGGGACTCGGGAGGGGTTGAGAAGGCCCCAGTTTCATTGCAAAACTCACTCAGAAATTACTGATGTGATGTTTGAGCTTTTATCATTAATAATAATCGAGAAGGGAGGGGAAGACAAAGGGACTCGTGGGCTTGGAGAGTTTGAGGAACCAGGAGAAAAGAAGCTTGAGCCATGGGGGGTGGGGGCAGGGTGGGTGACAGAAGAGTCATCTCCCTGACAGAAAAAAGAAGGGAAGAGAGAAAAACTCAGGGATATACAGCAGAACTGAGGCAAATGGAGAGACAGAGGCAGAATAAAAGAAAAGGAAGGAAAGACAACAAGGGGAAAGGGGAGAAAGAAGAGAAGCTGTAGAAAGGACAAAACAGGAGGGGCTGGGGCAGGGAATGAAAGGAAACTAAGACAGGAGATTCAGAGACGGCAGTTGAGACAAAGGGACAGAAAAGAACAGAGACAGTGATAGGGAAACAGAGAGCCAGGAAAGCAGCGCCTGAGAGAAACATGGACACACGACTGGGCAAGGAAAGTAGTTCCAAAGATGAGTGAGTAGCGTTCACAGTGACCAAAAGCAGGGACCCAAAGAAAGAGGAGGGAGAGACAGAGACAAAGAGCGGAGGCCCGGACAGACAGGGAAACGCATGAAGGAAAAGAAAGACAGGAGAAGTGAAAGACAGACAGACGGAGTGAATGAGACAGAAGTGGAGAGGGCACAAACTTGAGACTTTGAAAAGGACACAAAAAGAGTTCAGGGGACAGAAATTCCAGAAGTCAGAAGCAGAACCCCACAGGCAGAACGAGGAGGAGAGGTGAGATGGAGGAAGGAGGAAGAATACTATGAGCAGGAGGCTCGGAGAGAGGCACGGGCTGTGGGGGAGACCACAGGCAGGGCAGTAAGGGAGGAAAGGATGGGAGACAAAGAGGAATGGCCGTTTATCTCTCCTCCCAAATTAATTGAGGCTACATCAGCCTGAGCCACTAAAACGGAGCGATTATGAATGGGTTAGTCACAGGTGGAGTTAAAGGCCTTCAGAGGCATATTAGCCAAAATTGAGTGGCTTTTAATTTCTTTCTAACGAGAGACTGTGGCTGGGGAACCAGGCACCGCCTCCGCTCAGCTCCACCACTA
Organism: Micronycteris hirsuta; assembly: GCA_004026765.1. Lineage (NCBI taxonomy): Eukaryota > Metazoa > Chordata > Mammalia > Chiroptera > Phyllostomidae > Micronycteris > Micronycteris hirsuta. Next base: position 64,164 of record PVJI01008353.1, read on the forward strand.
AACACGGCGTGGGGGCGGCCCAGGCCACTCACCACCTGACCTGTGTGGCACAGGCAGCCAAGTGGAAACGACCATGCCTGAAACATGCCTAAACATGCCTATAACATGTCTGCAACGCGGGACACAATGAGGGGGCCATTAGAGATGGGGTGGAGGGGTCGCAGTCATTGGAAGTGGCCAGGTCAAGGAGTATGGGCAAAGGCCGGGCAGTCTGGGAGGCAGAGGAAGGTAAGAGGGACATGCAGATACCGCCGTGGAAAAGTCCCACCACTGCCGCAGAGCTGCTTGTCATGCCTGCCCCTACTTCAAGGGAAGCACTGCGGTCCACCACTGCTGTTCTCCACCGTGGAGAAATTAAAGCCCTGAGACTAGAAGAACTGTTGCAGATTTACTGGAAGTATAATGATGGCCTGAACCCTAAGGCAGAATGGTGAGGTGGACAGAGCCCTGAAACAAGAATCCAGAGACCCGGATGTGAATCTCAACACCCCTCCTAATTCATGACAGGACCTGGGCATCACGCCTCTCACTGGGCCTCAGTTTCCGCACCTATAAAATGAGGGTATTGAGGTCTCAGAGCCCTCCCAGCTCCAATATGCTATGAACCTATGCAGGCGGACTTTCCATCTGAAGTCTTACCCAGGGGTCTCAGCTGCTGTGCTGTGGGCATTTGAGATAGGACATGTGACCCAGACAAACACTTGTGACCGCTAGAGTAAGGTATGTGAACTAAGTTTAGGGTCCCTGGCCCAGCAGGCTACAAGTCAGAGCAAGTGCAGTGAGTTTTAAGCAGTGGGTGAGCACATGGCAAATGCTGAGCCTGGGTGCTGAGGCCTAAAGGAAACCAGAGAAGGGGGAGCAGCAGCATGGCCTGGGGGAGGCAGCAAGGGGTTGGCTTGAGGTGGGTCATGAATGGCGATAGAGCCGGATGGTAGAGGATGTTCCTAGCGGGGACACCAAGAGCAAAGGTGTGGAGGTGCCACCTGGCTGAAGCTGATCCTACAAGGGCCATGGGCATGCGGGCCATGAGGCTTGAGTGAGAAGTTGGTGAGGGTGGAGGGCACACAGTAGGTTTCTGAGCAAGGGCAGGAGAGTGTTTGGGATTTGGGGTCCTTGGGGAAGGTCACTAGGGAAGAGGAGTGGGAGGAGAATGTGGAAACAAGTGAGCTGTTGTAATAGGCTGGCTGAGCCCAGGTGAGGCGGAGAGGAGGGGACAGGTAGAAGGGAAAAGATGGCAGGACGTGGAAGCTGACAGGGTGTGGGGGCTGAGGATGGGACTGAAGTAAAAGATGAGCTTGGGGTGTCAAGGCCAGCACCCTGGAGAGAGAGCATTAGTACCAGTAACAAGGCGGGCAACCCAGGGTAGAAGCTGAGACAGACATAACAATGTTGGCTTTTATCCAAAGAGCAGAAGGAGGCTGAGGCAGGGCAGTGCAGCTCAGTGGAGAGTGCATTCATCTGAGCGCCTCCATCTATGATATTCAACTGTTTGCTCTGTCTCAGCTACTCATTAGCCATGAGACCTTGGACAAGACACTCCCGATGCCTGGACCTCAGTCTGTCCATCTCTAAAGTGTGGGAGTTTGTCTGGGCTCTTGTTTAGTTTCCCTCTAGGTCCACGGTTCTGAGACTCAGAGACAAAGCCAGGCAGAGACCTGCACGGGACAGAGACAGGGACTAGAAGAGACTGGTCATAATTCTCACTGCGCTCCAGTCCCCAGAGCCAACAGCTGCGCCCCCTCCTCCTTGGAACTCCATTAACACTCAATTAGAGGGCCTGATGGGCTCCAGCCGGAGAGCCCCCTCCCCACCTCATACACAGAGAGCCCCCTCCCTACCTCGAATTCAGACAGTCCCCATTCGGGTTCGTCTGATGGGCCCACCGGGAGAAGGCTTCACTCAAATTTATAACTGACTGTGGTGGCGGCCCTGCCGGCCTCTGCTGCCTCTTCTTTCTTCTTCCTCCCGGGGTGGAGCCCACAGGGTTGGGTGAGGATAGGGGCAGAGCCCACTGGAGCCCCAGAGATGAAAGTGAGCAAGCCCTGGAGCAGAGGAAGTGGGAGGGGAGAAGTGAGGAAGAGCGCGTGAGAGTGTGTGAGAGAGAAAAATGACAGGCCCTGAATATTGGGTGCCCTCACTTTAAATCAAGATAAAAGACTGAAGTGGAAAATGAGAGTCCAGAGAAACCCCGGACGGCTTGGGGCGCTAATGGAAACACATGGCTGCCGGCTGCGGGCTTGTCAGCTTCCCCCGGCGCTGCCATTCCCGTCTGATAATCCGGCCTGCCATAAAATTAGACTAGCAAATACCTCCTGACAAAGATGCATGTTTCTCTCTATTGTGCCATCATAAAAAAAACTCCGCTGGTGACTCGGGGAGCCGCAAACTTCAATTTAAATTTACAGTGCTGCGGAAGGAAAGTGATATGCACTCAAAAATTTTAATAACCTATTAAGTTACGACTTCAATTTCATTTTATGAATATTTTCCTTGGGGAGCACGGCTATCACAGAGAAAGATAGAAATTTAAAAAAGATAAATAGTGCCATTAATCTCCAACATTTCTCTTCCATTATCCTTGAAAATTAGGAGTTATTTTTGTTCAGATCTTCATGTAATTAGCTCCCTCCACTTGATTCACTAGCCAGAAAATGACCATGTTCAGAAAATTAAAAATTTGTCATTAAGTGGAATTTAACATAATATCATTTATCTTTATCTATTCCCCAGCTGACAGCAGGAAGCCTTGGCTGCCTTACCGGCTGGTGTGTCAGAGTGGGGAGGGACTGCTCAGGGGAGACACTGGGAGAGACAGAGAGAGAGACCAGGGAAGGGGAGAAAGCCAGCAGGGAGGTGGCCAGATCGAGAGTGAGGAGGCCCTGGGAGCTGAAGCGTCAGTCATCGTGGGAAGGCAGAGGAAGCTGAGGGTGGACGGAGAGGAGGTGGAGGCAGAGGAGGCTGGTGGCGGCAGTGACAAGGGTGTGGGTCTGAAAGCAGGGCAGATGGAGGAGTTGGGGGCATAAGAGGAAAAGCCGGGAGAGGACATCAGGAGCAGGTACCAAAAGAGGGAGGTGGCTGGTCGGTGGGGCTTAGATGAAGAAATGGCTTGAGATGACAGCAACCCAGCAGAATTAAAGGAACTTCCAGAAAGAGGGCTGGAGGCGGGATGAGAAAGACAAGGAATCATTGCCTTGCCTCCCAGCCCCGGGGAAACTAGACACGACCGTTCTGACCACAGTCTGGCTTCAAGGAAAGACAGAGCAACAAAAAGAGACAGTGAGAGCCAGAGAGGAAGCTAGAGAGTAACAGGAGCCAGGAGGCTGAGTGGATGAGACAGAGGAGGCAATGAGAAGTGAAGTAGACAGACTGACAGCAGGGCTCCCTTGGTGAGCTCTGGCCCCAGGAAGGCTCCGTGGTGGAAGCCCCCAAAGAAGCCCTTGGACTTCTCACAAGGACTGCATGGCTCCCTCTCCTCCCCCTCCTCTAAACAGCCCCCACCCGTCCTCCCAAGTCAGAACTCATCCAATAAAACACTCAGATCCAGTCCTGGGTGGAGAGAGCCGCGGCTGAGCCTGAGAGACTGAGAATTGGATAAAGGGATTAAACAGCGGCACATTAGTGAGAGATTTAGAGTGTAATAAACCCATTTCATAATAATATGTGCGTTGGGGCCAGCGATCCATCATTGCAGGAGCCTGTCCATGGCGGGGGGTAGGGAGGTGCACTGACCTGCTGGGAGGGGGGACCTGGACAGATGGCTGAGGTTTTTTTTCTCAGGGCCTCAAGATATAGGCATGAAGTACGGACTGGCCCCTGGGGCCAGAAGGAAAGCACAGGGATTCTGAGGGTATTTATGGTTCAAATAGCCACAGGGATCAACCTGGAGGTACAGCAAGGGAGTCTGGGCAGAGGCCGGAAAGCCTGAGAGGCTGCCCTGTCCTCCCAGCGTAGGGCCTTAGAAGTAAGGGTAGCATGATTCTCGGGGTGTGGGGGTCTCCAAGCTGCAGAGTTCAAGCTCACAGACAGGACTCAGCAAGCTAAAGACTCCCAAATAAGCCTGCCCCTTTCATCCTGGTTTTGTCACTCACAGACTCTCTGATTTTGGCAAGTGACTGAACCTCTCCAAGCCTCGGTTTCCCATCTGTCAAATGGAGATACTTAGGCTGGTGTCATAGGACTGTTATGAGGGTCACCTGAGATAATGGGCTTAAAGTTGTTCTATAGCAGAAGAGCCTCAGAGAACATTACCACTGCTGTGACCCTCCACTCCTAGCTCCCCACCCACAGGCAGCCTTGCGAAGTCTTTCAGCTTCTTACAGTCCACTAGTTTCACCTGCCAGAGGAGACGCTGAGATTACTCAGGGGCCAGTAAGAAATGATATGTTAATTATATGATTGACTATTTAATCTGCCCTGTTAATAGGGCAGAGGAAAACATTCTCTTGCTATCTCTATTGAGGAAACCAGCACCAGGGATTAGAAAACAAACTTTCTCTGGGAAAAGGGAGTGAGAAATAGGAATGGACAAGTTAAGCCTCGGTTGTCAGTCTTAAAATGCTGCGGAAGGCCAGTGGGAAGACCTGGAGATGCTGAAAGCAAAGAGGAATGCCTTCGGGAGGAGTGAGGCCCGGGGGTGGGGGAGGGTTGGGCTGCCAGGGGTCTTGGGTGGCCCAGAAGATTGTGACAGGAGAGAGAGGAGGACTGGGGAAAGCAGAAGTCAGTTCTCCTCCATCCAGCCACACTAGCCATCTTTCTCCTTCTCCATTGCCTCCAGGTGTGTCAGTCCCTATCCCCACCCCAGAGAGGCCGAGTGGACACAACCTTCAGCTCTGCCTGTGACGAAGAAGGTGCTCCTGCAGGAAGGCGTTATCTCTCATCCCAGCTCCAACCAGTCTCCAATCTGCTCCCCACTTTAAGTCAACTTAGCATGAAGGTCTCTGGTTAATTTCTAGGGACACAGACTCCTCCCTGGTACCTCATTCCAATTAATCAAGTCTTCCTGAACCCTCAGTCCAGCCAAGGCATCATTGATTCTTCCAGGACAAAGTTTCACTGAAACCAACACCTTCCTTCCCAGCTGAATTGATCAAGGGCAAGTTTGGTCTGTCTGCACCCCCTCATAAAAGTCAACTAGCTATCACTGCCAATTCTCCCAGTGTCTGGTGAAGCCCTTCCCGATGCCACAGAAGAACAACGAATGTTTTCTCCCAAAGCTCAAGCTAACGCATCCATTGCTTCTTTCTCTGAATATTCATTATATGCCTACCAAGGCCAAACACAAATATTCCGTATTACAAAGTAGTGAATGAATCATAAGTTCCCTCTGAGTAACAAGATACTCTGGTGTACCAGGGAGGGAGAGATCTCCTCAAGCTGGCAGGGTCAAGGGTAGTATTGATGGAAGAAGTGTCACTGGAGCTGGGCAGATTCGGGGCACAACTTCAACAGGTGGGACCAAGGGCAACAGCAAGGCCAGAGAAAAGAGATGCATGAGCAGATGTGCAGTGAAGGAGAAAAGCAGTCCTTAAGGGACATACACTCTGTGCCAAGCATGTGCTGGAAGCTTTCATCCATATTATCTCATTAACCCTCCCATCGTTTTTAGAAATAAGTCTCATTATCTCCAAGTATATAGATGAGAAACTGAAGTTCAGAGGTTAAATTACTTGCCCAAGATCACATAGCTAGTAAGAGACAGAGCCTGGACTCGAACCCAGAACTTGTTGTCTCCAAAACCCATGCACTTTCCTCTACACTATGGTGCCAGGTGTGTTTAGGAAAAGAGGAGCAGCCTGCTTTGTCTGGAACATAAAGCACATGAAGGAGAAGTGGAAACTGCCCCACATTGGTCATTGCCTGCAAGAGTGCCGCACCATCTCTAAGACTGCCAAAGGCATTCCAGGCCTTGCTGACCACACCCTTGGAAATGCAGAAGCACGGACACAGGGAGAGGCAGTCCAAGCACATGCTCCTGCAGTGACCCTCTCTTCTCTCCAACCTCCCCCATCTCGCCCTCTCCCCTAGCTCCTTCCTCTCAGCATTGAGGGTCTTCCCTCCATGCCCCACTTCTGGATCTGGTCCCCTCTATTTACCTTCCCCTCACAAGTATCCCCAGTTCCTGACAAACACTTGTTGCCTCTGCCTCCTACCACCAATTCCCTCCCTGAGCCCTCTGCTCCTACTCCCCAGGTCACCAATAACATCCTCATGAAGAGAAGTTGCGATAACTTCTTTCAAGTTTGTGATCCAGCTCCATTATTTATTAGCTCGATAAGTGACTTATTCAGTCTGGGCTTCAGTTTCATTGTTGGTGACATGTAAATGATAACAGCACCTACCTTATAACAACTTACGGCAGTGAGATTCAATAAAAGAAGAGCATAGTACACGGTACAGAGTCAGCATTTAATAAATATTGGTTGTTATTATTTTTCTCTGCCTTTATTCTTCTTGATTGCAAATCTTCAAAACCCCAATAAATAACAGATTAACAGTCATAAATAATACTCCATTGCTAATGAAGAAGACTCAAAGCTCCTTAGCTAGGTTCTTGAGACCCACCCCCCACCTTTGTTCAGAGCCCAGAAGCTCCACCCACTTCTTCCTCCAGTGAAAGAATGTGGTCTGATGGAAGGATTTCCAACCCGGGATTCTAGACTCCCTAAATTTTTTGGAGGTATTTGGAGGGCCCACAGAGTTTCTATTTTAGTTTTCATATAACAATATACTCTTAAAAACTTTAATAAAGTGTCACATGTTCACAGAACTGTCATGAACTGAACTATAACACATTAGAGGTTACTATCATGATAAATGTGTGTGCTAATTGACACGTTTTTCTTAATAATTAGAAAGCTAAAATTTGAGCCTTCCTAGTATGCGCTAATAACATACCGTCTTTCTCAGTTTTATATATTGGGTTTGTTTGAAAGGGGCAGGGGGACTTTCTATTGAAAAAAGGTTTGAAATAATTAATAAAATGGTAAAGGTCACAGAGACCTAGTCCCAGCCCCAAGCATGCTACTTCCTCCCCTAAGTTCCTTAAGTGTTCTGGGCCTCTGCTCCTCCTGCGCGTGTGCACATGTATCAAGCACACAGGGTTGACAATAGGCTTAAATAAAGAATATAAGAGAAAATGCCTAACAACGCACCTGATAGAACTTTGGTGATAGCGCAAGCTAATATCTATTGAGGACTAACTATGCTGGGCCTCAAGCTAAGAGTTTGCATAGATTATTGCATTTCATTCTTGCAGCAACCCTGTAAAGTTTTACCCCTAATCTCATTTAGAGATGAAAACCTTGATGTTTGGAGTCATTAAGAATTTGCCAGGACCACAAAGCCATAGCTGTGGAGCTGGGTTTTGAACCTAGGCAGCCAAGCACTACCATCTGTACTTTTTAAAAATTATTGAGCACTCACTAGGTACCAGGTACTGTTCCAAGTCCTTTTACATGTGTTAAGTCATGGAATTCCCACAACTGCTGTAGCAAATCGTGCATGCCACAAGGCTTGTGCAACGGGGCTCTGCACAAGAGGTGGAGTCAGCTGCCCCTTTGCATCTGAGCCGGCCATGTGATTTGTCTGACCAATAGAACGTGACAGAAGTGACACTTCATGACTTCTGGGCTTAGGCATTCAGAGGCCTTGCCTTTTCCATAATCACCTGTTTG
>PVJI01008354.1:0-71777 GCA_004026765.1 Micronycteris hirsuta
TGGTTCCATCCATCTTCTGCTCCTGCTCAGGCTGTGATCAATGAAGGGGCGTCCACCTAAAGCCCTGGCACTTGATGCAGATGCTTCATAAAATTCAGCATGCTAAAGACACACATTGATTGATATAATTCCAATTTAAAAGAATAATTTCATGGTAAATGCCTCATTTCACAAAACTTGAAAGCTATTTTAAAGGCAGATGAATATGTTTGTAAAGAAGTTGCTAAGTAAAATCACCAAAAGTTTGAGACCATGTCAGAATTGTTTAATTGAGCATTTGCTGTCTAATTAGAATGTGATTTCAATAATGTTCAACATTCATAAAATAAACCAGAATCTTTGTAGTGTGTAACATCACGTTAAAAGAAGGAACAACAAATCCAATCAATCAAGGTGGCAAAGGAGCCAAATTAAAAGCAGCAACAAAATCAGCCAAGATGGAGGTGTAGATAGAAACCCTTCACTTCCTCGCACAACCAAAAGGAGGATAACAACCAATCTAAAAACAATAAACAACCAAAAGTGCCAGGAAATCAAACTGCATGGAACTCTGACAAGCAAGGAATTAAATAAACAGTCGACCAGACCAACCATACCTGTAAGACCGGCGGACAGAGAGAACCCGCAGTGAGGCTGGATAAACAGGAAACTGAGACTCAGAGCTGACTGTGGACTATGGTGGTGGTTGCTGCAGTAGGAGAAACTCCCAGTCTCACACAAAGGTTCATTGGAAAGTGGGGCTAGAGCCCAGCAGGAAGCTGCACTGTTCCCTCTCTGGCCCCTCCCCACAGGCAGTGCTGCAACACAAGAAGGGTTGCCCGGCCCAGGTGAATACCAAAGTCCCTGCCCCCTTGCACCTTAACAGGTATGCTGAGACAAAGAAATAGGGCCCAAATGAAAGAACACAGAAAACTCCAGAAAGATCTGAGGGATGAGTAGATAGCCAACCTATCTGGTGGAGAGTTCAAAGCCCTGGTAATCAAAATGCTCACAGAACTGATTGAGCTTGCTTGAAAAATGAAAGATACCCAAAGTGAAATAAAGCAAAATATTCAGGGAACTGACAGTGACAGGAAGGAAACCAGGACTCAAATCAACAATTTGGAACAAAAGGAAGAAATAATCATCCAACTGGAACAGAATGAAAAAACAAGAATTAAAAAAAATGAAAAGAAGCTTAGGAACCTCTAGAACAACCTGAAACATTCCAATATCCAAATTATAGGGGTGTCAGAAGGAGAAGAACAACAGCAAGAAGTTGAAAACTTATTTGAACAAATAATGAAGGAAAACTTCCCCAATATGGCAAAGGAAATAGATTTCCAGGAAGTCGAGGAAGCTCAGAGAGTCCCGAAGAAGTTGGACCCAAAGAACACACCAAGGCATATCATCATTAAGTTACCCAAGATTAAAGATAGAGAGAGAATCCTAAAAGCAACAAGAGGAAAGGAGACAGTTACCTACAAAGGAGTGCTCGTAAGACTATCTGCTGATTTCTCAAAAGATAACTTGCAGGCAAGAAAGGGGTGGAAAGAAGTGTTTGAAGTCATGAAAGGCAAGGACCTATATCCAAGATTCCTTTATCCAGCAAAGCTATCATTTAGAATGGAAGGGCAGATAAAGTGCTTCCCAGATAAGGTCAAGTTAAAGGAGTTCATCATCACCAAGCCCTTATTATATGAAATGTCAAAGGGACTTATCTAACAAATTGAAGAAGATTAAAAACTGTGAACAGTAAAATGACAACAAACTCACAACTATCAACAAATGAACCTAAAAAAGGAGAAAGAAAAACAATGAAAACAAAAACTAAGTAAACAACTAGAACAGGAACAGAATCAGAGAAATGGTCATCACATGGAGGGATTTCAGTGGGGAGGTGGGGGAGGAATAGGGGGAAAAGGTACAGGGAATAAGAAGCATAATTGGTAGGCATAAAATAGATGGGGAATGTCAAAAATGGTATAGGAAACATAGAATTCAAAGAACTTATAAGTACAATCCATGGACATGAACTAAGGTGGGGAATGCTGGAGGGTTGGGGATACAGGGTGGAGGGGGATAAAGGGTGGAAAATTGGGAAAATGGTAATAGCATAATCAATAAAATATACTTTTAAAAAATAAAATAAAAATAAAAGCAGCAACAGATTCTAAAGTATCCCATATATCACTTTGCTTTCATGTTAACAAGAAAACAGACTACATATGATCTAAATGGGACAAGCCCTTCAACCACAAAGGACAGTGCCTTCAAATATGTTGGCCTACACACAGTTTGATGGCCCTTATTAGAAACATTGGATTGGAAATTTTCTGACAAACACTTAACCAAAGCTTCACTGATCATCAGGTTGCATAATCAAGCACCCAAGATTTTTTTTCTTAATCATCTGACTTTCCTTTGGAGATAGATAAAACTGAATAACTCTTTTGAGCTCCCTTCTGTCCTCCTGTCCACACACACTTGCAGGCACACACCGTTTTAGCGAACAAATGGCAGTAATCAGCGTGTCTAAATAACAAGCCTAAGCTTTGAAACCAGGTATTAGAATATAAATAGATTGTGAGATGTTTTCTAATTGATAAGTGACACAGTACTTACCTGTTTTTAAAAAGAAGAAAAAAGTAGCCCTGGCTGGTGTGGCTTAGTGAATTGAGTGCCAGCCTGCAAACTAAAGGGTCACTGGTTTGATTCCCAGTCAGAGAACATGCCTGGGTTATGGGCCAGGTCTGCAGTGCGGGGTGCATGAAAGGCAGCCACACATTGATGTTTCTCTCCCTCTCTTTCTCCCTCCCTTCCCCTCTCTCTAAAAACTAAATAAATAAAATCTTCTTTAAAAAAGAAGAAAAATAAATAAAAATTCAAAGAGAAAAACTAAAGTCATCTATTATCCAATCGCTTAAAAAAAATAGTTAAATTTTTGTGTGTACTTCAATCTTCATTCCATGCCTATTTAAATATATATAAAATGATTTTAGTTTTTATAATATTAGGATCCCACGGAACATAGTTTTACCAACTTAATAATATAAACATTTTTCACATCATTAAGTATTCTTCTAGTTTTTTTTTATTTGGTTTTTGCATTTTTATTGTATTTTTTCATTACCATTTAGCTCCCTTATACTCCCCTCCCCCCGCAATCACCATGCTGCCGTCCATGTCTGTTACAGAACAGGGCAGGAGCTCCCAACAATATACTGCTACCAAAAGGATCCCCTTTGTGCCCCCCGCCCCCGTTCTAGGTTCGTTATGCTCGCCACCAAAGGAAAGATGTCTCTCAATGCCAGAGACTGGTGAAAACAAAAGGAATTATTTATTTACAAGTTATACAGGCTTGGAGTAATGACTTAACGTCTTCTTTAAAATACTAAAGTTCTTTGGAATACCCACAAATGCACACAGTCCTTCCTTCTCCCCCTGCCCAGTCCAGGGTACCGTATCTCAGGAAAAGAAGTAGAAGTCTGTGATTCAGGCAGGCCCTCGGTTCCAACACCATCCACTCTGTCACCACCACAATCTCCAGTTAATCCAAAACCATGTGGCACCTTCTCATGACCCACCAGCAAGAATCCTTTCACCCCTTTTCTTCCAGGCAAAGTCCCTCCTGCTTCCTAGGCCACATGGCAAAAGGAGCAACCCCAAAGCCACGCGGTCCTGTCTTTCCTTCCTGAAGCATCTCTCCTGAATTCTTCTGAACTGCTAAGAGAGAGCTCTGCATTACTGCTACATCTTGCTTCCCAGCTCCCTAAGCTGCATGGCAAAGGGAGCCCAAAGCCGAAGGGTTCTCCCCTCTCGCCAAAGCCATGTGTTCCTCCCTTTCCAGTTGCATCTTGAGTGGAAGTCACTCCCATCCCCCTGGCTCAAAGCAAGGCCACAGCTATTTAACATATCTATGAAACCAGTTAAAGGTCATAGATATGCTAAATGACCATGGCAGAGGTTAGCTGCAAAGCTGCTGCTATACAAAACAGCTCTGAATGGCCCTGCTCCAGGAGTCTCATCCCTTCCCAGTTCAGACTTGTAGGGGTGAGGACATCCTATATATATTTCTAATATTTCCTGGACACCTTGAGTTCTGGACCCCATCACAAATCCCTATTTGGGGCCCCCCTCTTGTCTAAACCCTATTACATGTCCATGAGTCCTTTTTCCTTTTTGCTTCATTGCTCCACCCTCTAACCTCCCCCACCCCATAGCTGTCATCCTGCTCTCTGAGTCAGTCTATCTCTATTTTGCAAGTTAGTTCAGTTTGTTCATCAAATTCCACATGTAACTGAAATCATTTGGTATTTGTCTTTCTCTGACTGGCGTATTTCACTTAGCAAAATGTTCTCCAGGTCCATCTATACTGTTGCAAAGGGTAAATTTTTTTTCTTTTTTACAGGTGAGCAGTATTCCATTGTGTAAAATGTCCCATAGTTGTTTTATCCACTCATCTACTGATGGAAAGTTGGGCTGATTCCATATCTTGGAGATTGTAAATAATGCTTCAGTGAACATAGGGATACTTATGTTCTTTTGAATTAGTGTTTTGGGTCAAGCACATGCCTGGGTTGCCGGCCAGGTCCCTGGTGAGGGGCATGAGGGAAACAACATCAATCGGGAGGCAACCAATGTTTCTTCTACTTATTTTAGTAACTAAACTGTATGTAACTAATCTCTCTTCAGGTTACATAAATAATGCTTTGAGGGGTGGAGGGATTGAGTGAAAAAGAAAAAAGAGGAGAAAGAACATATGGACACAGACAGTGTGGTGATTATGGGTGGGAGGTAGGGGTGGGTGGAGGTAGAAGAGGGTACAGAGGGGATAGATGAGCATGGGGAAAAAGCAGTAAAAACTAAAAGAAAAAATAATAGTGCTTTGATTATCCAAAAAAATATTTTTGGGGGAAACGTTCCTAGAAGGGAATTGTTATGTTAAATTAAATGTATTTTTTAATGTTTAAATATATATCGACCAATTGCCTCAATGTTCCACGTTTTACTTAACTGACTGACCTGTTAGCTAAATTAGTTACTTAGAATCTTTCCATGGTTCATTCAAAAGGTTTCCACATGCTGGCCTTCAGCCCACCAAAGAGGCATCAATTAAAACTCGTATGTCATTGCTCTACCACAACTATGTACGGCCCAGAAGTGCTACCACCAACAAATGGCTGTGCAAGATGCTCCAACCAGCACACACCCTCCCCACGGGGTTGTATAAACATCATCCCTTTGTGATTGAGTGGTGTTCAAACAGGGAAAAAAGTTGCTACATTTTCTAAAAATACTTCAGAAATGAGGATTTCATAGTCTAGGAAGTTCTATACTAAGTTACAATGCTCAATTTATATTTAGAGTCATTCCTAAGTGGATTTCTTTCAAGAGAACTATTTTGCACACTTTGCACAAAGATTGTTCTTGGTTGTGATTAATTTAAATATGAGTCCACATAGTATACCAGTTAAGGGCAAAGTTAAAATAAAATCAGCAATTGGTCTCCCTGTGTTTGATTCATTTTCTGCTATTTCCTGGTTCTGTGGTTCTGAGAATATTATTTAACCTCTCTGTGCCTCAGTTTCTTCATGTGAAATTTGAGTATAATAATAGTGAAATCCCTGCCACAATTGTTCTCAGAAAGCTTTAAATGAAAGAAATCTAAGTAAAATACTCAACACTATGCCTAGTATAGAATGAGCATTCAATGCCTCTTGGTAGTTGTTCTTATTAAGCAAAAATGGCCTTTGGCTCTTTGAAACTTACTGCCCTTCATCGTTCATCAGCCCAATAAAAGAATGTACATTCCAGGCAGCCTGTGTGGAAGTAGTAAGGTCTTTTTCATCTCTGTGATGCTACAAGAACTTCCTTAGAAGCCAGCAAGGGCGCAGAGTGTTGACTAGCAGATAAAATCCTCCTGGGCTCCTGTGTCACTTCAGCCTCAGAGTTTGCAACGAAACAACAATGACATCTGGTGATCAGAAAGATGAATTACATGTTTTGGCAAACAGCATAAGTAAAATTCTGTGGGTTTGGCCCAAGGAGTTTTCCTATTACTTGGGAGGAAAGGAGTTAAAGTCTAGATAGATCGTTCATATGCTCTTTATGTTAGCTGTACCTCATCCTTTGTTTGTATAGAAAGAATTTTGAACAAATAAAATCACCATTACCCACCACATCAACTTTGTTCTTTTGTTTTAATCAATTTGTTTACCTTAAAATTCTGAAAAAGAGAAATATATTTAAGAGAAATATTAATATATGATCATTATTCTTTCAAAGAATACTCATATATAAAAGTCTAACAAAGTAATGCAATTAATCTAACATAATACAACAGGCATAAAATACATTTATGAGCTTTGAATGGTATTTATTAATTTATGGATTTCATATTACACAATTTTATAATGAAGATTAGTGGATTAAAACCATCCTATTAAATAGAACATAACAAATCAAGGATTTTTATCTTTCATTTATATTTTTCTATAACAAAGAGGAGTGGTGAAATTAATATTTCAGGAAATAGTTTAACACTTAATTATTAAAAAGGATTTAAGAGAATCTTTTTTACAAGGAAGTTGATTTATTTTTAAATTACTTTATTGTTATTCAATTACAGTTGTCTGCATCCTCTCCCCTCCCCTTCCCCCCCACCATTCAAACCTACCTCCCTCCCTTGCTTCCACCCTCCCCCTTGGTTTTGTCCATGTGTCCTCTATAGTGGTTCCTGTAAACCCTTCTCCCCATAGTCACCTCCCCTCTCCCCTCTGGCTATTGCTAGATCGTTCTTAATTTCCATGTCCCTAGTTATATTTTGCTTGCTTTTTTCTTTTGTTGATTATGTTCCAGTTAAAGGTGAGATCATATGGTATTTGTCCCTCACTGCTTGGCTTACTTCACTTAGCATAATGCTCTCCATTCCATCCATGCTGCTGCAAAGGGTATAAGCTCCTTCTTTCTCTCTGCTGCATAGAATTCCATTGTGTAAATGTACCATAGTTTCTTGATCCATTCACTTGCTGATGGGCACTTAGGTTGCTTCCAGCACTTGGCTATTGTGAATTGTGCTGCTATGAACATCGGGGTGCATAAGTTCTTTGGGATTGGTGTTTCAGGGCTCTTAGGGTATAATCCTAGTAGAGGAATTGCCGGGTCAAAAGTCAGTTCCATTTTTAGTTTTCTGAGGAAATTTCATACTGTTTTCCACAGTGGCTTCACCAGTGTGCATTCCCACCAACAGTGGACTAGGGTTCCCTTTTCTCCACATCCTCTCCAACAATTGTTTGTTGCTTTGTTTATGATGGCCATTCTGATTGGTGTGAGGTGGTATCTCATTGTGGTTTTAATTTACATCTCTCTGATGGCTAGTGATGTTGAGCATCTTTTCATATGTCTCTAGGCCCTCTGTATGTTCTCCTTGGAGAAGTTTCTGTTCAAGTCTTTTGCCCATTTTTTAATTGGGTTTTTTGTCTTCCTGGAGTGGAGTCATGTGAGTTCTTTATATATTTTGGAGATCAAACCCTTGTCGAACGTATCATTGGTAAATATGTTTTCCCATACAGTTGGTTCTATTTTTATTTTAATACTGTTTTCTTTAGCTGTGCAGAAGCTTTTTATTTTGATGAGGTCCCATTTGTTATTCTTTCCTTTAGGTCCCTTGCTCTGGGGGACTTATCAGTGAAGATGTTGCTACATGGAATGTCTGAGACTTTCCTACCAATGTTTTCCTCTAGGACTTTTATGGTGTCATGACTTATATTTAAGTCTTTTATCCACCTTGAATTTATTTTTGTTTATGGTGTAAGCTGGTGCTCAAGTTTCATTTTTTTGCATGTAGCTGCCCAACACAATTTGTTGAAGAGGCTATTTTTACTCCATTTTATGATGCTGCCCCCTTTGTCGAAGATTAATTGCCCTTAGAGACTTGGGTTCATTACTGGGCTCTCTATTCTGTTCCATTGGTCTATCTGTCTGTTGTTATGCCAGTACCAGGCGGTTTTGATTACAGTGGCCATGTAATAGTTTGATAGCAGGTATTGTGATCCCTCCTACTTTGCTCTTCTTTCTCAAAATTGCAGCTGATATTTGGGGTCATTTATGGTTCCATATAAATTTTGGAAGTGTTTGTTCTATCTCCGTGAAATATGCCATTGGTACTTTGATAGGGATTGCATTGAATCTATAAATTGCTTTGGGGAGTATGGACATTTTGATGATGTTGATTCTTCCGAACCATGAGCATGGTATATGTTTCCATTTCTTTGTGTCTTCCATGATTTCTTTCTGCAGTGTTGTGTAGTTTTCTGAGTACAGGTCTTTTACCTCCTTGGTTAGGTTTATTCCCAGGTATTTTATTTTTCTTGTTGCTATATCAAATGGGATTTTTTTCCTGATTTCTGGTTCTGATTTTTCATTGTTGGTATACAAAAATGCCTTTGGTTTCTGGATATTGACTTTGTATCCCACTGTTTTGCCAAATTCATTTATTAGGTTGAGTAGTTTTTTGGCAGTCTATAGGATTTTCTATGTACACTATCATGTCATCTGCAAACAATGACAGTTTTGTTTCCTCCTTCCCAATTTGGATGCTTTTATTTCTTTTTCTTGTCTTATTGCTGGGGCTAAAACTTCCAATATTATGTTGAATAGAAGTGGTGATAGTGGGCAACCTTGTCTTGTTCCTGATCTTAGTGGGAAAGATTTTAGTTTTTGCCCATTGAGTATGATGTTGGCTGTAGGTCTCTCATATGTGGCCTTTATTGTGTTGAGGAATGCTCCCTCTATTCCCACTTTGCTGAGTGTTTTTATCATAAATGGGTACTGTACCTTATCAAATACTTCTTCCTCATCTATTGATATGATCATGTGATTTTTGTCTTTGCTTTTGTTTATGTGATGTATTACATTTATTGATTTGTGAATGTTGTACCATCCTCACATCCCTGGGATGAATCCCACTTGATCATGGTGTATGATCTTTTTAATGTATTGCTGGATGCAGTTTGCCAATATTTTGTTGAGGATTTTAGCATCTATGTTCATCAATGATATTGGCCTGCAGTTTTATTTCTTTGTTGTGACTTTACCTGTTTTTGGGATTAGGATGATGCTGGCTTCATAAAAAGAGTTTGGGAGTCTTCCATCATTTTGGATTTTTTGGAATAGTCTGTGAAGGATAAGGGTTAGCTCTTCCTTAAATGCTTTGTAGAATTCTCCTGTGAAACCATCTGGTCCAGGGCTTTTGTGTGTCGGGAATTTTTTGATTACCGCTTCAATTTCGTCTGCTGTTATTGGTCAGTTCAGGCTTTTTGCTTCTTCTTCATTGAGTTTTGGAAGATCATATTTTTCTAAAAATTTGTCCATTTCACCTAGGTTTTCAAATTTCTTGGCATATAGTTCTTCGTAGTAGTTTCTTACAATCCTTTGTATTTCTGTGGCATCAGCTGTAATCTCTCCTCTTTCATTTCTGATTGTGTTTATTCGGGTCCCCTCTCGTTTTTTCTTGATAAGCCTGCTTAAAGGATTGTCGATTTTGCTTATCTTTTCAAAGAATCAGCTCCCAGAATCATTGATCCTTAGAATTGTGCTTTTAGTCTTTATGTCATTTAACTTCTGCTCTGATCTTGGTTATTTCCTTCCTTCTACTTGCTCTGGGTTGTCTTTGTTGTTGTTCCTCGAGTTCTTGTAGGCGTAGGGTTAGGTTGTTTGTTTGAAATGTTTCTATCTTTTTTAGGAAGGCCTGTATCTCTATGAACTTCCCTCTCAGGACTGTTTTTGCTGTGTCCCATAAGTTTGAGGTTGTTGTAAGTTCATTTTCATTTGTTTCGAGGAACTTTTTGATTTCTTTCCTAATCTCGTCCTTGACCCATTCATTGTTTAACAGCATGCTATTCAATCTCTGTGATTTTGAGTGTTTTGGGTTTCTTTCTTGGGATTGGTTTCTAATTTCAGTCCCTTGTAGTTAGAGAAAATACTTAATATTATTTCAATTTTCTTGAATTTGTTGAGGCTTGTTTTGTGTCCTATCATATGGTCTATTTTTTTTAATGTTCCATGTGCATTTGAAAAGAATGTGTATTTAGCTTCTTTGGGGTGAAAGGCTCAATATATATCAGTTAAGTCCATTTCATCTAGGGCATTGTTCAATGCCACAATATCTTTGTTGATATTTTGTTTGGAAGAACTGTCCATTTTTCACAGTGAGATGTTAAAATCCCCTACTATAATTGTGTTGCTATCAATATCTTTCTTGAAGTCCTCCAAGATTTTCTTTATGTATTTGGGTGCTCCTAAGTTGGGTGCATATATATTTACAATGTTTATGTCTTCTTGGTGGATTCTTCCCTTGAGCATTATGAAGTGTCTTTCTGGGTCTCTCTTTATGGCCCTTATTTTGATGTCTATTTTGTCCAATATAAGTATTGCTACCCAAGCTTTTTTTTCCTCTCTGTTTGCTTGGAAAATTTGTTTCCAGCCCTTCACTTTCAGTCTGTGTAGGTCTTTTGTCCTGAGGTGGGTCTCTTGTAGGCAGCATATGTGTGGGTCGTGCTTTCTTATCCATTCAGCTATTCTATGTCTTTTGATTGGAGCATTTAATCCATATACGTTTAAGGTTATTATTGATAGGTACTTATTCATTGCCATTTTTTGTTCCTGTGTTCCTCTCCCTCTCATTCTTTTCCTTCATTTCCTTAAGCAGTCCCTTTAGCATCTCTTGCAGAGCTGGTTTGGTGGAAGTATATTCTTTTAGACTTCTTTTTCTGGGAAGCTCCTTATTTGGCCATCTATCTTGATTGAGAGCCTTGCTGGGTACAGTAGTCTTGGTTGCAGGCCTCTGGTTGTCATTACTTGGAATATTTCTTGCCATTCTTTTCTGGCTTGGCGTGTTTCCATTGAGAAGTCAGCTGCTAACCTTATCAGGGCTCCCTTGTATGTTACCTCCTGTTTCTCCCTTGCTGCCTTTAAGATTCTCTCTTTGTCTTGGAATTTTGCCATTTTAATTATGATGTGCCTTGAAGTGGGCCTGTTTGGGTTCCTCTTGATTGAGACTCTCTGTGTTTCCTGGATTTGTGTGACTTTTTCTCTTATCAGATTAGGGAAGTTTTCCATCATTACTTCTTCAAACAGGTTTTCTATCCTTTGCTCTTCTCTGGTATCCCTATTATATGAATATTATTACTTTTCATGTTGTCCTACATTTCCCTTAATCCCTCTTCATTCTTTCTGAACCTCTTTTCCTTTTCTTGCTCTTTCTGGGTGTTTATTTCTACCTTGTCTTCCAGCTTGCTGATCCGATCCTCTGCTTCATTGAGCCTGCTTTTGATTCCTTGTACTGTGTTCTTCAGTTCAGAAATTGTATTCTTCGTTTCCTCTTGGCCCTTGTTGATAGTTTCTACTTCCTTTTTCATGTTGGTATAGTTTGCAGTGAGTTCATTGTAGTTTCCCTGTAGTTTCTGGTAATTCTCTGTGAATTCATTGAGCTTCCTGATAACCAAAGCTTTGAACTCAATATCTGATAGTTGACTTGAATCTGTTTCATTTATCATTTGTTCTGGGGCTTCCTCCTTTCCTTTCATTCGGGGATTATTTCTTTGTCTTTCCATTGTTTGTGAGAGTCTTCTTGTTAGCCTCTGTTTCTTAAATTGATCTGTTCTGTCTCCCTGTGTTTATGCTATGAACTTCTTTGGTAGGATACCTGTGAGATTCAGTGGCGCAGTCTCCTTAATCTCCTGAGCTTGCTGGTTTTGGACTGTCGTTTATGTTGGCTCTCTGTATGTCTTTGGGTTTTGATTGTTGTTGGGTCTTTCTTTGGTGGGTCCTTTGCTCTAGCTGGTTAACTGAGGGTCACACTATCCACCACACCTTGTATTCTGTTGTACAGGTGTGGACAGGTTGTGTTGAAGCTGATTCTTCCATGTGAACAAGGTTTTGAGGCTTCTCTCTCACTCTTGTTCAGTTGTTTGTTGTGGGTGATTTCTCCACCAGTTGGCTGTATTTCCAGGTCAGTCCTGGATTGAAGTTAGTGTGCGTTCCACTTCCTCCTTCACCTTCTTCCATTGTTTTCTGTTGGTGGTTCCTTTGTTGGTGGATTTCCTCTTCCAGCAGGTGTACTGGTGTTCACTGCTCGCACCTTGCAAGTTCTCTGGAGTAGCAAAGTAAAATTTGTCTCACTGTCTCTGTTTTTTGGGACCACCCCTGTTTGAGTCTAACTCTGGTCTTTTCACAGCTGCAGGTTTTAATGTCTCACTTGTGGGTAAAGAAGAGGGGGGAAAAAGGGAAGAAAGGAAGGGAGAAGGAATTCAAAAAGGAAAGGAAGGAAGGAGAAATAAAGACAGGAGGAAGGAAGGAAAGAAGAAATTAAAAGAAAAATTGTTACATTTAAAAAAATTAAAAATAAACAAATAAGGAAGGAATGAAGAATAATAAAGGAAAGGGATGAAGAAGGAATAAAAAAAGAAAGAAGGACAGAAAGGAAGAAGGATTTTTTTTTAAAAAGCCTTCTGCTGGCTTTAAACTGGTCAGGCTTGTTCTTCTGGTCTTCCTGGCTGGCACAGGCTGGGAAGGTATTGGTTTTGCTTTTCTCCCTTCCTGAGACTCTTCACTGTTGTCTAGCCTCCAGCCCAGTTCCTAAGTTCCCTTCTGTGCCCAGCCTAGGCCTTTAGTCCACCAGCTGTGCTGTCCTTGAGGTGCACCAATTAGGGGCAACTCACACACTGCCTTCTTGCTCTTTGCTGGCCTAGATGCTAGGGACTCTCAGCACCCCTTCCGGGTAGTTTAGCCCCACACTGAGTCAAGTCTTTCCGAGGACTGCAGCTCCCCTCTGCGGGGCACTTCCGCCTTTCTCCTACAGAGCCAGTCTGCCCTGCAGGGCTCTGGGCGCAGGGGCTGGGTGGGAGGCGCTTCATCCCCTGCACCCTGGGCATGACCTCCCCGGACCTGTGTGTACCACCCCCGTGCTTCTGGAGTGAGTGCAGGCGGGCTGCCACTGGGCTGCAGATCACCAGATGTGCATTGTCCCCGATGTCCCTGGATTGGGCGAGGGCAAGCTGCCGCCAGGCCAGGGGCCACCGGTTGCACACCGTTACCAGTTCTTCTGGAATGGGTGTGGGCGGGCAGCTGCCAGGCCTCAAATCACCGGGTACGCACTGTCCCCGGTGCTTTTGGAGTGGGCACAGGCGGGCTGCAGATCACCCAGGGCACACAGTCCCCGATTCCCCTGGATTGGGCATGGGCGAGTCGCCACAGGGTCAGGGGCCACCAGTTGCGCACCGTCCAGGTTCTTCTGGAGTGTGTGTGGGCATGTCACCCTGAGCCATGGATCACCGAGCATGCACCAACCCTGGGACTGCAGGGGACAAGGGCATAGTAGGTGGATGGCTGCTGCAGAGAATTCCCCAAACAGCTGCGAAGTGCCTCTTTTTTCCTATTTTTCTTTTTTGAAAAATTCTTCCTATTTAAGCCACCCAGTCCAAACAAGCACCTGGTCTCTCACACAGCCCAGCCTGGCTCTCTCCCAAGAATCTTGCAGCAGACCCGGTGGGCACAGGACCTGAGGCTGTAGTCCACCCTGGTCCCCGCACTGGTCCCAGGGAACTTATTGTCCCAAAGCACTCTCCTTACCGTCCGATCATTCAATGTCCCCTATAATTTTGGTCTCCAATCTTCATATATGCTGGAATACCATTGGCTGTTCACTCTGTACCTCAGAAGATCGGCTAGGTGTTTCACCAGTGGGTAGAGGGAAGTACACTCCACTCCCACCTATCTCACTGCCATCCTCCTTCTCCGAAATCTTATTGGAAGTCCATTATTATTAATCTATGTTTCCTGAAGCTGTGTCATTACCATTTGGCCTTGTATTATAGTCACTTGGTTAAACCCTTACGAGGAAGCCTGGAGATTTCACTCAGCAGCAGGACCTCAGAAATGCTCATTAGAAATGCTACTAAGACCAACTACTAGATTGTAAGAACAAAACTAAACATGATCCCCTGAGTCAGCAGAACCAGTTGTTCATCATCACAGTTGTTAATAGCATCTACCACTTGTAGGGCGTTATATTATGTCACACACACTGCCAGATTCTCCTAATTCATGATTGTTCATTTATTCAACAAATAGACTAGTGTACAAAGGCTCAATAAAGACAGACACAATCCCTGTCCTCACTGAGGTCATAAGATACTGGAGAAGACAAAAATAAACCCCAAACTGAATATAAACATATAACTATCTCATGGACTGATGTGTCCCCCCAAAATTTATGTATTGAAGCCATATACCTGATACCTCAGAATGTCACTGTATTTAAAGATAGGGCCTTTAAAAAGGTAGTTAGACTTCCAATCAAGATGGCAGTGTAAACAGACATGGCTCATATCTTTGCACAACCACATCAAAATTACAACTAAAATATTCCTTGGCTGGTGTGGCTCAGTAGATTGAGCACCAGCCTGCAAGCCAAAAGGTCAGCAGTTTGATCACCATAGGGCACATGCCTGGGTAGTGAGCCAGGTCCCCAGTGTGGGGGCATGTGAAAGGCAACCACACACTGATGTTTCTCTCCTTCTCATTCTCTCTCCCTTCCCCTTTGTCTAAAAATAAATAAATAAAATCTTTTTTAAAAATTACAACTAAAATATAGAACAGCCATCACTCAGAACCCTCAGAAATCAAGTTGAATGGAAGTCTGACAACTATGAAATTAAAGAAACCACATCCATCCAGACTGGTAGAAGGGGCAGAGATGCAGAATGGGCTAGTCCCACACCCACAGGTGGTAGAAAAAATTGGGGAAAGATATCTCGAGAGCAAAGAGTTCCAGCCCCACACTAGGACCCCCAGCCAAGGGTTCCAGTGCCAGGAAGATAAGTGCCCACAACTCCTGCCTATAAAAACCAGCAGTGATTGAGTTAGTGGAAGAAACTTCTGGAGCCCCAAACAGTTCTTCTTAACCCACACATGGACTCACCTACTCACCTACTCAGACTCACTCCCTCTGAACTCCAGCATTGGGGCAGCAACTTGAAAGGCACCAGTGGCATACAGAGAGAAACTGAAGCATCAAGGTGAGCAGAGGCCACTGTGCCTTTACTAAACATTCCCCTCATGGAGCCAGCAAGCTGGTGCCATATCCGAGATACCGTCAACCTGACTAACACTGTTTGACCCACCTTGGAGATCACAAAAGACTCTGGCCACCCAACTTACAGGCCCACTCAGGCCACTTTTCCATATGAATGGCTGGTCTTGGCTCAGACTGCAAAACTTCCTAAATCCCCTCAAACAAGTTAACAGCTGGCTTCAGTGAGTCCCAGACCCAGCACTAGCAGCAGCCAGCCTAGATTCACAGCTTGGCTTCATCTGGTAATCTCCAAGCCCAGCACAAGTAGTGGCCATCTCAGATTGCTTTATAACTCAGGCAGGGTGCCCTAGGCAAAACACAGGAGGAGGTTGACCTTGGCCTGAAACACCTGAGAAACCGCAGGACCAGGGCACCAAATGGACATCTACAGACTACAGTGGAGCACCACCACCCTGCCCCTGCACAGCTGGTCCTCCACAAAAGGCAGAGATTGGTGGTCAGTGGTCACAGCCAGTCCTTGCAGCTGACTGGCCTGGGTAAGTCCCTCCAATTGATCTGCCAACAGGCTCAACTACAAGAATAGGGTGTACTCAGCCCACACAAAAGGTGCAACTTAAGTACCCAGCTTGGGTGAGAGGGGAGGCTGTGCCACTAAACCCAGCAGGACACCTACTACATCAGGTCATACTACCAAAACACAGAGATAATGCAACTCTACCTAATACATAGAAACAAACACAGGGAGGCTGCCAAAATGAGGATACAAAGAAACATGGCCCAAAGGAAAGAACAGATCAAAACTCCAGAAAAAGAGCTAAACAAAATGGAGATAAGCAATCTATCAGGTGCAGAGTTTAAAACACTGGTTATAAGGATGCTCAAGGAACTTAGTGAGGACTTTAATGGCATAAAAAAAAATCTAGCCAGAAAAGAAGGATACAATAATTGAAATAAAGAACAATTTACAGGGAAATAATAGTAGAGTGGATGAAGCTAAGAATCAAATCAATGATTTGGTATATAAGGAAGCAAAAAACAACCAATCAGAACAAGAAAAAAGGATAAAAAAGTGAGGGTAGTATAAGCAGCCTCTGGGACAACTTTGAGAGGTCCAATATTCATATCATAGCAGTGACAGAAGGAGAAGAGAAAGAGCAAGAAATTGGAAATCTATTCAAAAAATAACAAAAGAAAACTTCCCTAATTTGGCAAAGGAAATAGACATGCAAGTTCAGGAAGCACAGAGAGTCCCAAACAAGATGGACCCAAGGAAGCACACACCAAGGCACATCATAATTACATTACCCAAGATTAACGATAAAAAAATCCTAAAAGCAGCAAGAGAAAAGAAGACAGTTACCTACAAAGGAGTTCCCATAAGACTATCAGCTGATTTCTCAAAAGAAACCGTACAGGCAAGAAGAAACTGGAAAATATTCCAAGTCGTGAAAGGCAAGGACCTACATCCAAGCAAAGCTATCATTTAGAATGGAAAGGCAGATAAAGTGCTTCCCAGATAAAGTCAAATAAAAGAGTTCATCATCACCAAGTCTTTATTATACAAAATGTCAAAAGGACTTACTAAGAAAAAGAAGTAGATCAAAAATATGAACAGTAAAATGACAACAAACTCACTACTATCAAAAACCGAACCTAAAAAAAAAAAAAACTAAGCAAACAACTAGAACAGGAACAGAATCAGAGAAATGGAGATTATAGGGAAGGTTATTAGTGGGGATAGGGAGGGGGAAAAGGTACAGAGAATAAGAAGCATAAATGGTAGGTACAAAATACCTACCAAAATGGTAGGGGGAAGTTAAGAACAGTATAGGAAATAGAGAAGCCAAAGAACTTATATGACCCATGACCCATGGACAATAACTAAAGGGGATGGAGGAATGCTGCTGGGAGGGGGGTGCAGGGTGGAAGGGAATAAAAGGGAGAAAAAATGGGACACCTGTAATAGCAGAATCAATAAAATATATTTTAAAAAAAAGAACAGCCATGGGGATGTAAAATACAGTATAGGAAATGGAGCAGCCAAAGAATTTATACAAGACCCATGGCCATGAACAACAGTGGGGGCATAGCCCAAGGGAGTTGGGGGGTGGTGCGTGGAGGGGGACAAAGAGGGAAATATCAGGATAACTGTCATAGGATAATCAATAAAATATAATAAAAAATGAAAAGGTAATTAAGTTAAACAGGGCCTTCAGGATGGGCCCTAATCCAGTCTGACTGATGTCCTCATAAGAAGAGGAAATGTGGACACGGACATGAGTGATGCACACACATGGAGAAAAGATGGTATGAGAAGTCAGTGAGAAGAAGCCATCTGCAAGTCAAGAAGAGAGGCCTCGGGAGAAACCAAATCTGCCAATACCTTGATCTTGAACTTCTAGTCTCTGGAACCGAGAGAAATTAATTTATGTTGTTTAAGCCAGCCAGTCAGTGGTATTTTATTATGGAAACCCTAGAAAACTAATACACTGTGATTAAAAGCCATTTAGGGAAGATTCACAGAACTATGAGCAACTAGAATAAAACATTTACTCCCCAGATAAGGTCAAGTCAAAGGAGTTCAGCATCGCCAAGCCTTTATTATATGAAATGTTAAAAGGACTTATACAAGAAAAAGAAGATCAAAACTGTGAACAGTAAAATGACTTAGTCAGAGCCAGATAAAAATGAACTCTGAAGAATGAGCAAAGGTTAGTAAGTCTGAAGGGAGAAGCAACACTGCCGAGCCGAGGGAGAGCTTGCACAGGGCCCTTTGGTGGAAAGAAGCAGGGTTTTTTCCAGGAACTAAAGAACAACCAATGTAGCTACAACACGGGTGGTGATGGGAGGGCATGCTATGAAACGAAGCTGAAGAGGGAAACAGAAAACAGATCATGCAGATACTTTGCAAGACACCAGTATGTGGCACTTTATTATACCAGCCCAAACTGACTAAGAGAGGACGTAAATAAATACAGAGGAGGCCATGAAAATGGGAGTCTCCATGATAGGATTAGTGCCCTTATTAGAAGGGACATCAGAGCTTCCTCTCTCCACTATGCGAGGACAGAGTGAGAAGGTGGCCCTCTGCAAGCCAAGAAAAGGGCCCCACCCAAGAACCAAATCTGGGATATTGGACTTCCCAAATTCCATAACTATAAGAAATACATGGCTATTGTTTAAGCCACCATGTATGACATTTTGTTACAGTAATCCAACCTAAGACAGTGGGGAGTCTTGCTTTTGTGGGGGGGTTGATTTAGTGGAAAATTAAGAAATATGTTTTAAAGCTGATGAGAATCACACCCCCTCTGAATGAGAGACATTTTAGTTCACATGTTATAGATCATAAAGATTAAGTGATTAGTCGTAAAATAATACAGCTAATAAGTGATTGAATCAGGTCCCAGCAGGTCCCAAACTCAGGTCTGCCTGACTCTACTTTGCCATGCTGCCTCTCAATAAATACCTATTCTACACCAACTACATACAAGACCAAATGACGTAATTCAAATCTAATTCGGGCTGGAGATTCAATACATAATATGATGATGACCCTCCACAGAAACAGAAGCAGTTTTCGAGTACGTACCCCAGAGATCCTTTCTTGCCCTTAGAATTGCCAATTCTGAATAGTTATTCCATGAGAATGTAGAACCACCTAGAAATTTTGAGCAGCCTAGAGCAACCAGGACTTAGGGGAAGGGATGAAGAAAGGCATATTAGGAAAGAGGAAAGAAAGGCATGACCTGAGCCTCCCATTCTTAGAGATGCATGGAGAAAATAATGGGATCCCTAATTTATGTACAATCTTTTAGACTGCTATAATTCCGATGGTACTCTCCTCTCATTCCTTAACCACATGTCTCCCTTATGAAGATTTTTAATAGGCTAGCACAGGAGTCATAGTAGAGATAAAATCCAGATGCCAACCCCACCATCACCTCCCTTCCAATTTAAAGGATGACATTTGCTAACTGTCAGGGTTCAGAATATTTGGTCCTATTTTCTCCACAGCAGGTGAATTTTTCTCTAGGGCCCTCACAGTCCACTCAAAAGGGAGATGCTCCCTTTTCTCCAGAAACCCAGGACCATCTGAGGAACAGCAAAATATCCAGTTGCAGACCCTGTTCTTTGGCTTCTTTAGATATCTTCCCATCCACCATTACTATTTCTTCCCTCTGTGCGAGCAGAACATTAATTTTGTATCCAGGTAAATATCAGGGAAGTCAGGCTTTCTCCTGCTGGCCCAAGAACTAAATCATGATCAATTTGAAACATTCATGGTAACACCTTTCCACTTTGCCAGAGGGTCTTTCCCAGACTCCTTTGTAAGTAGAGGCAATCAGGTGACACTGTTCTGGCCAATAGGCTAGAAGTGGAAGACTGAGATTAAGCTTCTGGGAAGACTTTTCCATGACCAGAGGAAGTTTTGGGGCTTTTTCTCCTTTTTCCTATCTTAACAGAATAGGATGCAATGTCGTGAGCTGAAGTGGATATCTTAAGACCATGAGGCAACAAGCACAAGCACAAAAAATCAGCATGCTGGAAACAATAGGAAGAAAGAGTGAACAAACCTGAGTTCTGTGCGATGGTACTGAGCCTCTGCGCCAGCTCGGGACAAGCTTCATCCAGATTTCTTACCATATGCAGAATATAAATCTCTGTTGTTTTAAACTACTCTTAACTGAGTTTTCTGTTCCTATCCAATTCATAAATAATACTATACAGCCCTTCTTTCTTTGCCACTTTGTCCTTTTTGGCCTCCAGAAAGGTAACTCTTTTAGATACCAATGTAACTATGAAGTTCTTTACTGAAGGGGAGCTCAGAAGAGAAATATGACATGGAATGGACAAAGTTAAATTCTGAATAATCTGGACTTTTCTACACACCATTTACTACATGAGGCATCTCAAGACATTGGCCTTCATCCCTCACGAAGGAGAGGGACCTCCTCATGGCTGGGTCTGTTTCTGATCTGGCCCACAGCCCTCAGGCTCACAGCCCTGCTGTGAGGCTTTACACCTTCAAACTAAGCAGAGACACTTCCCAAGATCCCCTTCCCTGTGTGATTCTGAGATAGGTGGGACAGAAGAACTTGCATGATGTTTAAAAGGCAGAAGGAAAGCAGTGACCATCACTCTCTGAAGGTCTTGTTGACAGACACAGAGCTGGACAGATGCAGACATAACGAGAAGGTCCCATTTCCTCATCGCTCTCCCCCGTTCTGTGTCCAACTCTTGTTTCCAAATGTAGACCTCATTGACCCCAGGCCCGCCCCTGGACACTTGGCTGCAGACCCACCAGAGGCAAGAACTGACTGTAGACCTTCCCCTCACAGCCCACTTTGGTGGCTGGACATGCTTGGCTTCTCAGATGGACCAGCGAGCCATTTCTCTTCTGATCCTGTAACTCCTCTTCCATACCTTTGCTCGCCTAGCTTCTCAATTGTGTACCTCTAATGCCTATAATAATTCCCTATTACATAACACTCATAGTGCCTCTACGGCCCTGGCTGATGTTCCTGCCCACCCACTCCCTACATCACACATGAAAGAGCTCATTCCCAATGTCTTTCTCAGGTCAGGTGGTGAACAGTGATATTATCCACATCCTATTTCAGTTCTCTAACCAAGGTGAACACGTGTCCCCCAATTCTGATTCCAGCTTTCCTCCTGTGACAGTGGCAAGCCTGCTGATTCCCCAACTAGGGACCAATTAAATAAGCACTTGTCTCAATGACACATAAGCTTTCCCTGGAGACAATTAGTCTCCATGTAGGGGGAAAAAAAAAGACCACTTCTCCAGGAGTAGTGCTCTGGCTTGCCATAGAGAAACAAAGGACAACACATTCAACCCATTTCATTCAGAAAAAATTATGGTTCTGTTCGACTGAGCTGAGACCAAGCACAGAGTCACATAAGTGCACCCTGTCTTCCAAGTAAAAGCCCCAGCTCAGGTTGTAGCCTTTCAAGTTAAGAGTCTCTCTTTGATGGAAAGATTGGTGAAGAGGGGTTATTTGGCAATTTATCTGACCATAGAGTGTGACATGAGACTGGAGAAAATACCAAAGATAAGCATGGCTGCGGAAAGCTGGAAAAGGTTTCACTTGGGAGGTTCTATGGTTAGAGAAGGAGGAAAGATTTTCCTAAGTAGAATATCTGACTCTCTCCATAAATGGGTCCACGTAGTAAGAGTTAGAATAAGAAGGGGACACAGCATTATGGGAGTCTACTGATTCCTGGTTCAGACAAACTGGAGTATGTCAGCATCTCCTTGCAAGGAAAGAAGAGGGAGAAAAATTATCACAGCAGTTGAGTAAAATATCAACCTTGCTTTATTACACAGTACTTCTAGTCACAGATTTTTATTTTTTTTTAAAGATTTTATTTTTATTTATTTTTAGAGAGAGGGGAAGGGAGGGAGACAGAGAGGGAGAGAAACAGCAATGTATGGTTGCCTCTCACATGGCCCTCATGGGGACCTGGCCCGCAACCCAGGCATGTGCCCTGACTGGGAATTGAACCGGGACCCTCTGGTTCCCAGCCCGCGCTCAATCCACTGAGCTACACCAGCCAGGGCTAGTCACAGATTTTTAAACACTAGAATCCAATGAATCATAACCCATAATCATTTCGGTAAAATAGTACATGTTAGCACAGAAACCTCTTCACAACCATTTTTCTGAGGGAGAGACGAGAATTGTCATTTAGAATTTTCTCAAATTTCAAAGCTGCCACAATACCTTGGCCTTCTAGAATTAAAAAAAAAAAATAACATCAAAGCAAATCTATTTCTTCATAGTCTATTCAAGGGGAACAGATATTGTTTAAAAATTAAGACTTAAATTTTGGTTTCCTTTAAAAAAGTAGCACTTTAACCTATAAAACTGATCATAAAGTTCAGCCACAAAATTAACTTTTCCCTCAGTGAACTTTTCTTAAGCTTCTGAAATATTGCCATAAAAGATCAAATCTTTGGTAAACTCCAGAGAGCAAGACTGTTCAAATAATGTTCAGGTTGAAATATTTGAAAGAGGCAAATAAATGTGCTTACCATTTGAGCAGGATGAGACTAGAATGGGCAGAAGGGGGTGCAATGCAGCTTGGAAATTGATTTAAATATAGCCTATATTAATCTCAGTCAACAAACTCGCATGTGAAAGAAAAACCACCTCTATTTATGATTCAATATAATTTTTGGCCAGCAAAAAACTGGAAGCATCTCGGTGCTCCCACACACACTCCTGGGATTCAGCCAACAAGGTTCCATGATCTTACCTAATACCATTGCAAACGAAAGGCCATTTGGTCATCTGCCCAAAGAGCTCATGCCCATGGGCTGGTCTCAGCGGTTTATGTCAAGTCCTCTACTGCTTCCTTCTACAAATGGGACATGAGAATCAGCTGAGCTTGGAAACCCAGCACCTGGTGCTACCTCCCTTGTCACACAACCTGCCATCTGTAGTTTAGCTACATTTTTGGAATACAGCTGAAGGTAATATACTCTACAAGTAGTCCACACAGACCTCCTTCCCCTTTTAGTCTCAAATGGTGTCCCCGTGCTTCCTCCAGCTTCTCCAAGACACGCTGCCTCTTCCTTCAAACCCTATCATCCCTACTTTTTAACAAAACGCCTTGGTGGCTGCTATGGTCTGACTGTTTATACAAGGGGGCACAGAAAAAAAAACCCAGGATGTATTTATAAAAATTGCATATTTATTCTTACATGTTTAAACTTCAGTCACCTTCAAAGTACTCTCCATTTGCAGTACACCTATCAAGATGTTTTTCCACTGCTCAAAATAGTTTTTGAACTCCTAGATTTTGATGCCTTTTAGTGCTTCTGCTGTTTTTGTTGTTGTTTCACCTCTTCCACATCAGCAAAACATTTCCCTTTGAGGATGTTTTTCATCAGGGAAAACAAAAAAAAAATTTGCTCAAGGCAAGATCAGATGAATAGGGAGGGTGGGGCATGGGGGTCATGCCATTTTTGGTCAAAAACTGCTGAACACTCAGGGTGGTGTAGGCAGGTGCGCTCACAAATCACCCATCACGAAATGGGCATATGTCAAACACAGCCTCTCACAACAACACCAGCTGGTACTGATACAGATGGGTTCCTAGAACACTCACCTACTGGGGGAAGGCTGTACTATAAGGGGCCTGCCCTCCAGAAGATAATTTCAGGTTTTGGGGGTCTCCCCTCATATCCATTTAAAACTCCTATGTTGAAACTGAATACCCAACATTAGGAGTTGGGCCTTTGGGATGTGATTAAGTCAGGAGAGTGAAGTCCTCATGAATGGGATTAATGCTTTCATAAAAGAGACCTCACAGAGCTCCCTAGCCACTGCTAGTGCAAGGTTACAGGGAAAAGAAAGCCGTCCAGAAAGAGGGCTCTCACCAGACACAGAATCTTCCAGACCCGTGATCTTGGACTTCCTGGCCTCCAAAACTATGAAAAATAAATGTTTGTTGTTTGTAAGCCACCCTGTTTATGGAATTTTTGTTATAGCAGTCTGAATGGACTCAGTAACTGATTAAACCGATAGCCCAAGTCATTACCTAAAACAGTCTCCTCGCCCCAGGAGCCCTCAATCCATTAAACTTCCTTCCCTTCCTTGCTTTATTTTGTACTTTTTTGAAATCAGATATTTGTGTTTACAATTGTATAGCTCTCCCACTACATTTCTCCCTATGCATCTTCCTAATCATTTACATGAAATGTAAACTAGTACCTAGAATAATGCCTGACGTGTTAGAGATGCTCAACGGAGTTGCTGAATAAGTGTTGAACACACAATTTAGCCACCAAACAGTGGTTTTCCTGTTCTTCTGAGAAGGGAGGGTTCAACCATCAAACGAAAGGAAAATCTTTGTTTCCTATTCATCTAATACACTGAATAAAGGGAAGAAAAACAAAAGGTTGTGCTTTCACATTTAAAATAATCTGAATGGTCCTATCTTTCCACATATGTTTTCAAGTTAAAGATTATTATGCAGCCTCAGGCCTCCAGGAATTACCCACATTGTCCTGAAGCTAATTTGTTCTAGGAATGAGGACCTACAGTTTTCTCCCCACACAATGCAATGGGAGACATTCGTGAAACCTAAGGAGGAGGGCAGAAGGGACTCCTAATGTTGCTGTGTATGCTCTACTTATGTTACATTTTCAATCATTAAAATATATCATGGGGTTCTGAGAAATTGTATAAAAACCTTTGAACACTAGTCAAAGGCAGAAAATACATAGAAATTAAATAAAATTGTAATTGGTCAATGAAAAATAAATCCTTGAGAGAAGATGTCTGTTAAAATTATATTCTCATTAGCTTACTTTTATCTAGCCTATAGAAGAAAAAAAGTAGAAATCTATTTCACAAAAAAGTCATGTCCCTTTATCACTGTGTGATTTGACTTACAATGTATTCATCAGGCTTGTTGGCTCAAGTTATTACATTCTAATATAGATTAGCTAAATTGTTGGAACACAGATGCACACTCAAAGAGAGCATGAAATTTAATATCCAATTTTTATTATATTTCTTGAGAAGTTTTACTGTGGTTGGAAACCTATCCTGGAAGAAGAGCACAGTAGAATATTCTGCCCATTTGTATTTTATGCGACAAAACCAACAGGTTTGCCATTTATTCCTAACTAAAATTGAATTGTCTAGAATTGCAATAACTGTCAGCCTCTAAAGAGCTTATCTCACATCTCACGGTTTAATTGGATTGTTTTCTGAGACAGCCATTCCTTTTCCATTTCAAAAGACCATAAATGCTCATGTTATTGTTCTTTTGTTCTCTTTCCTCAGAAGTTTGTTCATTTTACATAGTAGCCTAAAATGACCCTGTTTTCTCTCCTGACCCAAAATTCAGGTGAACTGCACCTATGGAACCATTTGACATCTTTCTACCTATAATTACATGGGTATGATAAGAAGGCACTTAATAAGGAAGGCAATGAGTGAATCATTTATATTCACAAGTGATCAGAATCATAAAAGGGCAAAGCTAATTTAATTCTACAAACCAATACCTGGAGCTAGACCAGTTATCAAAAAAATCACACCGTAAGTGAGAGAAGGCATTATTTAGTCATGCCAAACTCCCAGCTATAAGTACTCTGACCAGGGGTACCCCTTGGGCAGCGAATGAGCTACTCAACAAAATTTATTGTAAAGGAAGTATACAGGGGTGGGCAAAGTAAGTTCATAGTTGTGAGTACGTGAAACAGTTTTTCCTTGTATTACTATTTATTAATTATCATATTATTTATTTGTATTACAACTTAAATCTACTTTTGCCCACCCTTTTATATAACCATGAACACTTCCAGAGCATTAAAAACTAAAATAGGATTATACTGGGAGAAACGACATCCATAACTACATCACAATTTGCCCTGGCTGGTGTGGCTCAGTGGACTGAGCACTGCCTGCAACTGAAGGGTTTGCCCCAGTTCGATTCCTGTTGGGGCGCATGCCTGAGTTGCCAGCCAGGTGCCTGGTTGGGACATGCAAGGGGCAACTGATCCATGTTTCTCTCACAGATGGATATTTCTCTCCCTCTCTTTCTCCCTCCCTTCCTCTCTCTAAAAATAAATAAATAATTTTTTTAAAAAAATCACAATTTGTTGAAGTTCTAATCATGCTTGGCACTATATCAGACACTACAGTAGTACAAAAATGTTAACACTTGGTTTAAAATATACCATATTTTGCCATGTATAATGCACATTTTTTTACCAAATTTTGGAGGGAAAAGTAAGGATGCGCGTTACACATGGGTAGTACCTGAAATACCTTGTATCTGTTCTTGTGTTTTGTAATTCTTTGTTACATAAAATTTCTTGTACCATAATATGTTCAAAAACAAATGCTAAAATCCCTTTATAATGAAAAAACAAGTATATAAATATAAATAAAAAATTAAAATGAAAGATTTTTTCCTGAAAGTTTGGGCCAAAAACATGGGTGCACATTATACATGGCAAAATACAATAGTTATAGTACAAATGAAAAAAGAAATCAAAAAAGCAAAAAGAGTTTTAATATTTCACTGTTAAAACTTTTGTCATAGCCCTGGCTGGTGTAGCTCAGTGGATTGAATGCAAGCTGGGAACCAAAGGGTCGCTGGTTCGATTCCCAGTCAGGGCACATGCCTGGGTTGCGGGCCAGGTCCCCAGTGAGGGCCATGTGAGAGGCAACCATACATTGCTGTTTCTCTCCCTCTCTGTCTCCCTCTTTTCCTCTCTAGAAATAAATTTCTTTAAAAAAATCTTTAAAAAAAAAATCTTTTGTCATAAAGAGAAAAACCCAAGGAGCAAACCACAGCATTTTCTGGATATGCTGTGGCTACAAATATGATTCAAATCATGCACATAGATATTACATGTAGCTACAAATATGATTCAAATCATGCACATAGATATTAAAAGCAACTATCTCTGGGTGATGGAATAATGAGTAATGTTTATTTTCTTCTTTATATCTTTACATATTTAGAAAATCTCTACAATAATTGCATATTATCTTGGTAACCACATACATAAATGTATATTTAAATTAATTTAACTCTCTACATATCTGCTTAATCCAGCATATTTATCCCAAGTACCAAAAAGATGTTCTATATATAGTAAATAAGTACTAGATCTAGCATATGAAGAATGTAACTCCTACAGCCTCCCAGGAAATGTAATACTTCCCCTGAATTATTTATTATTCTCATGAAAATCCGAAGTTCCTTACGCTTCCAACACACACACCAGAATTCAGGCAAATAAATTCTCAACTTCTTTACACTCGTACTTCACAGAGAAATTTAAATGACTAAACTATACCCTTGAGATCCCTCCAAATTTCACTGTGGAGGACTGCCACCTGCCAACAAGAGTCAGATTAGGCTCTTTAGAGGCCTAAGCACTGAACAGATGAAATACAGTGGTGCCTGGGTACTCATAGTTAAATCGTTCCAGAACTCCTGAGGAGCGCTGAGACTGACAAATACCGAGCAAACGACAAGTGATGAAGCATTTTTTTCTCGTCAAAATGCGACAAGTACAGGGTTTGACGAGTTCTGAAGCCAAGGAATACCAAGGTATGACAGTATTTCATGTGTATGTTTTCAAAATGACACAAAAATCACATACACACTAAAATGAAAATAGTCTCTGTCTAGTGTTCTGCTTGCAAAGTTCAGGTTCAGAATTTTCTGTTTGGCAGTGGAGGCACATGGTTTTTGCTGGCATCCTAAGCATGTCCATACTCTGTCTATTGTAAGATCCACACCTGCACCTAAACAGTGCTCTGCTCTGTACCCTACTCAGTTCTGCAGTAAAAGACTGCGCATTAGAGAATTGAATTACCAGCACATTCTCTCTTCATATAAATTTCCCATTTTCCAAAGTCAAGGTTTCCAGATTAACAACAAAAATGAAATTTATAAATTCTTTTTCTTCCTGTCTGAAGCACACAAAGCCCAAGCTACGAGGTCAGATACCAATTCATCTATCACTCTTTTTGCTTCTATTCCTTACAAAAGCATTCCTTTACTCACAAAGCAAGCTAAATGAAAGACTGAGGGGAGTGCAATTGGAATAATTTATCCCAACCGAACTATAGAAACACATAAGCAATGATCGTTGTAAAATGTAGGTATGTATGTGTGTTTGTACACACTTTAGACATGTTAAGACTTGACTTTGAATTAAGAAAGATGCTACCAACAGAGAGCTGTGTGTTCCAGGAAGCAGTCTTTTGTTTTTTCAAAGTCATGAACTAGGATTACCTTTATGTCTTTATGAGACCAAAGTCCCTACTCCATAGAGAATGTTTCTGAAACAAATTTATTTTCTTCTTTTTACATCCCACCAATCTCCTTCATTTTATCCTCATGTCATGTTTTCCAAGCTTTTCGTCTATTTTTCACCTTCCTTCCAAAAACAAAACAAAACAAGAAACCTCTCTCTGCGACTCTGTAGTTACCTCCACGCCCTTGTTTTCTGTGGGCCTGCAGCACGGTTGGCATGTTTCCCTTCACTCCTTTCAATGATTTTCAGACCCTGATAGCTTCCTTTTTCTTAGTCTACACTCTCATTTTGCTGAGGTCTACCCTGGTAGCTCCCTAGGATAAAATATACAGGTGGTAAAATTTAGACTACTTTCAGACTGCAAATTCCTCAATTCTGTTTTCACTTAATATATTGGCTGTGTATAAAATTCTAGGTCAAACATAAAATCCCTCAAAATAGAGCCTGTTTCTTTTTCTCTTGATTGATCTCAGAACAAGAATCAAGACTGAATACAGCTGTCTAAAGTAATTAACTGTCAGCAGTTCAAAGTGGATCTGCATTGTACCCAGTTTTTAAGTGTTAGCAATTATAAATGCAAAGTGTAACTAACATCTAAAATGATGGAATGTAGCAATGCTCCTATTTAAGCTTTCTTGACAATAAAGGAAAAAAAAATCTTTATTTGTAATCTGAAAGACCACACACAAAAAAGAGAATACATTTTTACAATTGTAGCAGTAACCAATAAAATTAGAACCAAAGGGTTCAGGAATACAAGAGTCCGTGAAGTAGAGAGCAGGAGATCTACAGGCACTGGCCTCCCTTGTGTTTGAGGTGTTTGTTACATGCCCTATTTAACATATTTCATACTACACAGAAATCTCTAAGACATACGCCAGGGACCGCAGGTCTTTGGGCAAACTGCACGTTAATTAAATTATCTCGTGATGCGGTCCTTAACAGATGGCGCATGAAACACAAGAAAACTCGTCAGTGGTACAAAAAGCATTAATGTGGGATGAATAAGACCCACGCAGGCCCTAGGTCATCCAGAGATGGTCCCCAGTTATCACTTCAGCTATCAGTCAGAAATGCCAGACAATTTCTACTGAGTGGATCTAAGAAACCTTTAAGCCATACCTCCAAAAGAAGCTGACAGGTAATTGCCTCCAATCCAATTCTCTTTCATCACCTAATGGATTTCAAAATATAACTTAGGCTTTTTTTTCATTTTAATCCAATAAAATTGCCTTCAGAAATGCACTTGTACAACATAAATACAGTTTTATTAATGTATACTTGTGCTAGCCCAGCCTTCCTGCATGAATTTATATTGTTAATAGCAGATAGAGCCCATAAAGAGGGCTGACTTTATACTTGAATAAAGTCCACAGTTGCCACCTGGTATAATATTAGGTATATGATAAATGGCCCAAATTTTCCAAAATTCACTGTTGATGTGATTATAAATTTGTCCAGCCACTATGGAAAATAGTATGGAGGTTCCCCGAAAATTTATAAATAGAACTACCATAGGACCCAGCAACTTCACTGCTGAGTATTTATCCAAAGAAAAACAAACCACTAATTTGAAAAGATATATGCACACCCATGTTCACTGCAGCATTATTTACAATAGCCAAGATATTGAAGCAACTTAAGTATCCACTGGTAGATGAATGGATAAAGATATGGTACATATATGTAATGGAATATTACTCAGCCATAAAAAAGAATGAAATTTAACATTTGCAACAACATAACTGAACCTAGAGGGTATTATGCTAAGTGAAATAAGTCAGACAGAGAAAGAAAAGTACCATATGATTGTACTTCTATGTGGAATCTATAAAACAAGATAAATAAACAAAACAGAAACAAACAAAGTGATGGTTGCCAAATGGAGAGGGTGTTGGAGGACTAGGTGAAAAGGTGAAGGGTTTAAGAGGTACAAATTATAAATTTTGGATATTAACCCCTGTACACAAAATACAGTGTACAGATGATGTGTTTTGTACACCTGAAGCCTGTGTAAATTTGTTAACCAGTGTCACCCCAATAAATTCAATAGAAAGGAAAAAATAAAAAATAATTTTTTAAAAAGAAGTACAAATTGCCAGTTATGAAAACAGTGACAGCATAGGAATATTATAACTATGTATGGTGTCAGATTGGGGGTACTAGACTTACTGAAGTAAGCACTTTGTAATCACTACATTGTACACCTGAAAGAAATGTAATATTGTTGTCAAATATAATTAAAAAATACTAATAAATAAAATAAACTTAAAAAATACAGACTATCTCTTATTGGATTACCTTATCAGTAACAGTTTTTAAAACTATAAAAGCAAAAAAAATTAACCAACCATTTATATTTAAGTATCAAAACCAGGACTGCCAAACTCAATGGAATTTTTCTTTGTTCTGATCTTGTTCAACTTTCCAGTATGAGTTCCCAATCTCAGTTCCTCGTTTTTCTTGGTTTCCATGACTCCATTCCAGGTTTTCTCACTGGTCATTTCTCATCCTTCTACTTCCTGGCTCTTCTTCATTTTGCATACATTTTGCATTGCTCAGTGTTGGTTCCTGGGTGGTCCTCTCTCCTCTGTCTTCTTCACTGCCTAAGTGACCTCAGCAATTCTCACAGAAATATAGACTATTTTTATGCTAATGGTCCTCAAATTTGCAACTCTACTTCAGACTTTTTCCTCCGAGCCCCAGACTCAGAAAACAGCCATTTAAAACTTTTACTTGAAGGTCTTACAAACATCTCAACTTTAATGTATCCCAAATGGGACTCTTTGCCATCTTGTCTATTAGTTGGATAGGATAGCCCCTACCTTACTGATTCTATCTAAGACAAGTCAACCTTGAACTCCCCCCTTTCTCTTGTGCCCCTCAAGCCAATTCCAAAAATATGTCTTGAATCTACCCATACCTCTTTTATTCCTCTACACCAGTAGCATGCCAGTGACCATTATCTCTTACCAGATTACCACAACCACCCTCTCCCTGATCTCCCTTCCACCATTGCCCTACTCCAATCCACTAGATACGTGGACCCGAAAGTAATCCTAACACATATTTTGAACCAGTTCATTTCCTTTCCTAAAACCCTTCTGTAACTTCCTGTTTCTCTTGGGATAAAATCCAAACTATTTAGCCTTCCTACAATGTCTTACAATATCGAACCCCCACCTATGTCTCACCACTATCCACCTTGCTCTGAGACCTCCAGTCACTCCTCCTGTAGCTCATCAAGCTCTTTTCCACTTCAGGAAATTTGCATATGCTACAGGTGTGGATAGATTCCAGATATATTTTTGGAGATGGATTGAAGAATATAAGAGAAAGGGGAGGTTCAAGGATAACTTCTGTTTGATCTTCCTTTCACTCTTCATGTGCCTCTCCACATGGCTAGCCCCACATGTCTGGCTCCTCATTCTTTAAATCTCAGCTGGCCCTGAACATCACTGAGCTCAAGCTTGTTGACACTCCAATGCTGCCCCCTACCACCACATATCCCTTATATTAGGACTGGTGAAACTTCCAGCACAGAAGCAAATACAGAAGGAAGAGCCCTGCCAGGTGACGTGGAGCAGTGAGGTTCCAGGTCACTGTTGCAGCAGGTATTATTTAAAGAGTCATCAACAAATAGTAACCCCCCAAAACAGACTATCCTTATTATACAACTATACATAATTTTCTTGGCTCTGAACTCCCAGTTGGCCCTCCAAAAGACCATGCAATCTATTCCATGCTGATAAACACAGCCAAATATAATAAATTTTAAGTCACTTTTAGTTTAAAACTGCTTCCCTTTCAGTAAAATTCAAGTACCATCTCAGTCACCATTCGCAGCTCAAAGGTTTGTTTTTGAGTTTTTTTCCCTGGTACCCTCTTCACTCTAAACTCCCAGAGGAAACAGCTTGCTGCTTCCTGGCAGCAAGTCAGTAAAGATAGGGAGAGTCTGCTTGTAAGAAACAGTTTGCGCAGCTGGTTCACAGCCTGTTTCTTCTGGTCCTGGCTGCTGGCATCCCCACTGACTTGGCTTCTGGTTCCAGTGGCATCCAGCCGCTGGCTCCATTGTATGGGAGGTTTGATGGTTGCTGAGCATCCAGCTGGGCAGTATCTCCTCAACTGCTTAGTATCAGGAGAAAGGCTGCACTTTGCAGTTCAACTCACAGCTGGTTGACTACTCCACAGCCTCTCTGTGTGAGCCCAGTCTACAGCCCCAGATATTTTATCTTGCTCTAGACCTCCAGGAAAAGTATTAACATCAACAAGGACAGGCTCAACTCCAAAGGAATCTAGGGTCTCTTTGCCGTCTTCTGACAGACATTGGCACTCTGCCAATTTTCTGCTGCGCGCCCAATTCCAGAATTTGGTCATGCCTATATGTTCTGCTTCTCAGACAGCTCCAGACAAGAAGCTACCACCAGTGCCCATATTTAATACCTCTAATTCTAAAAGAATTTGTTTGGGAGCCTAATATCAGGACATGCTAGGATAGATAGAACATTCTCCTCTCCTTGCATGAGGTTGTAGGAAAGCAGAAAGCACCTAACATTAATGTTCCATAAACTCGCCTCGCCACAAAAATCTCCATCTTTCACCCACTTGCCTTAGATACCCTCTTTTGAGGTGAACAACCACATTTTCTCACAACTGGCAAGGTCTACATCCTGTCTAGACATTGCCTTTGTCCTCAGAGATCCCGAGTGAAAAATGATTGCGAAAAGGGGGAAAACAAACTTGGTATTGTATTTTAATGTCTGAAGTCATTGCCATGAATAAATGAGCAGTATTTGTCTCATATCGCCTGTCAAAGGTTGAGACTACTGTTTAAAATCTAAAACCAAAAGCACAGTGATAAAATTAATGCTTATTTTAAGTGCTAAAGAGCTATGCTGGCCAGGCAGAAAAACTTCTGATCTTACAAAGCATTCTTGGAAAACGTCTATTGATTACAGAGGTGAGAGTAAGTTGACATCAACCTTAAAAGCATGTTTTATGTTGATTACAAAGGCAAAAATTTGATGTCAGCCTTAAAAGTGTGTTTACTGGAGTGAGGCCACTACCCATTAGTGATCACTGTCACTAATCAATGACAGGTTTAAAACCAGTTCTAGCCCTATCGTAGCTGCAGAATAGTCAGTATTTCCCTAGGACTGTGGAGAGTTTTATTTGTTTATTTATTTTTCACTCTCAATCTCCTTTTGGTCCTCTCTCAGCCAAAACTGCACAAAAGATCACCAAGATTGTCCAGATCTCCACCATTACTGCTGATTCTCTGGGGAGTTGCTATTTAATTTGTGGAAGCCTAATTTTCAGTTTGAGTGATTATCAGCATGGTTTTATCTCTATCGGTTTTTAAATCATCTGTTAGAAGAGTGGTGTGTGGAAGCATTCAATACTCTGGCTAATAAACATGACATACTGTGAAGAAAACAAGAATGACTACAGTACAATAAGAAGGCACTCTAGCCTGGCTGGTGTAGCTCAGAGGATTGAGTGCGGGCTGGGAACCAAAGGGTTGCCGGTTCAATTCCCAGTCAAGGCACATGCCTGGGTTGCAGGCCAGGTCCCCAGTGAGGGCCATGTGAGAGGCAACCACACATTGATGTTTCCCTCCTTCTCTTTCTCCTTCCCCTCTCTTTGAAAATAAATAAATAAAATCTTTAAAAAAAAAAAGGCACTCTAGAACCATGATCTATGATTTTCCATCTGGATCAAGAAAACAAGATTCAACAATTCCTTAAAACCTATCTTAGATGGTCAGGTTGCTTTTTAATTTTGCTTAGATATAGATTGTTTCACCATCCTCCCCCCGCCCCCGTGTGAATCCAGGTACAAAATAAAGTGTTACTAGTGGTGCACATTCTCCATTGGCTGACCAAAAGAAAATGCAAGGCTATTACTTCATCTGTAATAATTTCATTAGTGTTTATTCCACTGGATTATTTACAAAGCCAGGGGCAAATTTTGAGACCATCTGGATTATTCAGTTCCTATGAATAGAATCATCATGTCCTAAAAGACTCTTGGGAGAGTTATTATCCCTAATAAAAAATGTTATCCCTTTAGATATTTTTAAGAAGTTATAATCTATTAAAGCTATAGGGGAGTCATTCAATAGAAATGATCTAACTAATAGCTACATAGAACAATTAGCCAATTCCTTGGTTGTACCAACTTTTGAGTTGGTATTGAAAAGCCTGATTTCCACACAGGTAAAAGAATCCAATAGCTTATAAGAGATGAACTCAACTTTATTATAACTGTAAGTTTATTTCCTTTAAGTTTGTTATTAAAGTCCCTATTATATTCCAAGAACATCTGTAACCTCTGCTTGCAATACAAAGAGTTTCCTTTATTTATATATTTTCTTAAAAAGACAGTCATCACCCGTAAGGCTAATACAACACATCTTTATACCAATCTTTAAATTGGCTGTACTAGCAATAGCTTGGGAGAGCTGAGTTATAGAGTTATGGTAATAATCATCCTAGACTCAGGTACATTATCATTGGAGTAGAAGAACTATGATATTCTGAGCTCTTAATATTTGACAAAGGAGGAAAAAACATACAATGCAGTAATGGTACAGGGAAAATTGGACCAATATGTGCAAAAAAATGAAATTAGACTACCTTCTTACACAATACACAAGAATAAACTTAAAATGGACTAAAGACTTAACTGTTAGACTCAAATCCATGAAAATCCTAGAAAAAATCATAGGCAGTAAAATTTCACATTTCTCAAAACAATATTTTTTCTGATAGTCTCCTTGGGTAAGAGAAACAAAAGAAAAAATAAACAGCACTGGCCAGTGAGGCTCGGCTGGCTGGTGCATCATTGCATAACTGAAAGGTTGTAGGTTCAACTCCTGGTCAGGTACATACCTAGGTTGCGGGTCCCATACCCAGTCCAGACACATATGGGAGGCAGCCAATTGATGTTTCATTCTCACATCAATGTCT
Source organism: Micronycteris hirsuta (assembly GCA_004026765.1). NCBI lineage: Eukaryota > Metazoa > Chordata > Mammalia > Chiroptera > Phyllostomidae > Micronycteris > Micronycteris hirsuta. Next base: position 34,868 of record PVJI01008354.1, read on the forward strand.
CTCTCTGCATTCCTCTCCACCTTCTCTCTCTCTAAAAGCAATGAAAAGCCTTGGTCAGTGTGGCTGAGTTGGTTGGAGCATCATCTTGTAAACCTAAAGTTTGTGGGTTTGATTCTCAGTCAGGACACATGCCTGGGCTGTGGGTTCAGTCCACATTTGGGGTGCAGATGAGAGGCAACTGATCAATGTTTCTCATGTTGATGTTCCTCTCCCTCTCTCCCTCCCTTCTATTCTCTCTAAAATCAATGAGCATGTCTTTGGATGATGATTAAACAAATAAATAAATAATTTAATTATTTTTAAAGTTTAAAAAAATAAAAGCATTAAAAAAAGATGTCCTCAGCTGAGCATTTAAATAAATAAATAAATAGGACTACATCAAACTACAAAATTTTTGCACAGCAAAGGAAACCATCACAAGACAATCCACTGAATATGAGAACATATTCCTTGATACATCTGATAAGGGATTAATATCCAAAATTTACAAAGAATTTATAAAACTCAACACCAAAAAACCCAACTAAAAAGTGGGCAAAGGAATTGAATAGACATTTCTCCAAAGAGGACATACAGATGGCCAATAGACATATGAAAAAATGCTGTCATTAACCATCAAGGAAATGCAAATTAAAACCTCACACCTGCCAGAATGGCTATCATCCATAAGTCAACAAACAAGTGTTGGTGAGGATGTGGAGAAAGGGGAACACTCGTGCACTGTCAGTGGGAATGCAGTATTGTACAACTACTATGGAAAGCAGGATGGAGTTACCTCAAAAAATTAAAAATGGGCCCTGGCCAGTGTGGCTTAGGTCACTGGAGCATCAGCCTATACACCATAGAGTTTGGGGATTTAATTCCTGGTCAGGGCACATACTTGCACCTGTGCTGCATGTTCCGTTCCCAGTTGGGGCACGTATGAGTGGCAAAAAAACAATATTTCTCAAGTCAGTGTTTCTATCTCTCCCCTTTCCTCTCTCTCTATAATCAATAAACAAATTTTTTAATTAAAAATAGAACTGCCTTATGACCCAGGAATTCCACTTCTGGGAATTTATCTGAATAAAACTGAAACAATAATTCAAAAGAATATATGCACCCCATATTCAATGCAGCATTATTTACAATAGCCAAGATTTGGAAGCAGCCCAAGTGTCCATCAGTAGATGAGTGGATAAAAAGCTGTGGTATATTTACACAATGAAATACTACTCGACTCTAAAAAAAAGAAATCTTATGCTTTGCAACAGCATAAATTGACCTGGAGAGCCTTATGCTAAGTAAAATAAGCCAATCAGGAAAAATGAGTACCATATGATTTTACTTATAAGTGGAATGTAATAAACAAAATGAATTAACAAGCAAAATAGAGACAGGGTCATAGACGACAGGCTGACAGCTGTTGGGAGGGATTGAGGAATTGAGGGGTAGATGGATTAAGCAAAGTAAAAAAAAAAAAAAAAAAGTCTCGGTTCGATTCCCAGTCGGGGCACATGCCTGGGTTGCAGGCCAGGTCCCCAGTGAGGGCCATGCGAGAGGCAACCATACATTGCTCTTTCTCCCTCCCTTCTCCTCTCTCTGAAAATAAATAAATAAAATCTTTAAAAAAATTTTTGAAAGAAAAAAAAAGAAGAAAAACTCATGGACATGGACAATAGTGTGGTGATTGCTGGGGGAGGGGGTGAGGAGGTGGAAGGGGTATGGGGTTGTGGGAGTTCTTTCCACATGCGTGAAAACACGCAAGTTCCGGGAATCACATGTGTCAGAGCGCGGCTCCATGTGAAGAAAAATCATTCCCGTGTGGGCAAGTGTGGATCATGTCTGTGGAATAGGAATTCTCTAATAGGAATTTGGCAAAAATGTATCTTAAGAGATTCTAACTTGCTGAGTCTCTTCCTCCCCAAAGTCAGGAAGCTTAAGTTAATGAATCACTGCCTCAATGTTTTATGGTCCTAAAGGTTAACAGCCCTAGTTAGCTTACCCTCAAATTACTTGTCTCTTGTTTAATGTATACCCTGGTCCTGTCTGCCACCGGACCTGAATTTACATCCTAATGCTCTGTTACTGAGTAAACCTACCCCTTATCAATTTCCTTCCCATATATCTTCATGACTCAGCTGAAGACCCCTGTTCTGCATAAGCCATGAATAATCAATCCAATGTAAATGTGTCCTAAAGCTTCTAATAAAAAGCCCGGCTGAGCCACCCACGGGCCCTTTTCCAAGATGGAGGAAATGGTCCCGTGGCTCCAGACTCTCTTCTCCCCGCGTGTCTTGGTGTGAGATTCTTTTATGCATCGGGTTCCGGTCCCCACGGATTTTGCTGGGACGAAATCCCCACAACATGGGGTGATAAATTGTGATGGAAGACTTGGGGTCGAGAACACACAATACAATGTATAGATGATGTGTTGTGGAATTGTGCACCTGAAACCTGTATAATTTTATTAACCAGAGTCAGCCCAATAAATTCAATAAAAAGGAAAAAAAATTAAAAAGAACTATGAGGACTTCCAGCCAAGATGGAGGAGTAGGTAGACACACTATGCCTCCTCGCACAACCAAAAGAGGGAAACATCAATTTAAAAACAAAAAACAACCAGATCTGACAAAATCCAACTGTTTGGAAGTCCCACAACCAAGAAGTTAAAGAGGACACATTCACCCAGACTGTTAAGCGGAACGGAGCTGGGCGGAGAGCAGGTGGCAAGCCTGCGGCTTATGGAGTGGTGGGGGCAACGCTGCAGCTGCCAGGAGAAACCCGTGGCCAGTGCACCCAGAGAAGCCCGTGGCTGGCTGACCCAGACCCAGCAGGGCCAAGACTGGTGAACTGAGCAGTCCCTCATACACACGCAGATAGACGGGGAAGAAAAGCCAGGGAGAAGAGCAGACCGAGCAGCCTACCAACGCAGGGAAATAAAGTCTCAAACTACCGATTGAAAACACCTGTGGGGGTTGAGGCTGCAGCAGGAGGAACTCCCAGCATCATGGCAGAGTTCATTGGCGAGACCCACAGGGACTTAGATCTGCACAGGCCCACCCACCCGGGAACCCACACAGAGATGCCCAATTTGCTCGTGGGTGTCGCGCAAAGTGACTGGGAGCTATCGGAGATCGAAGCACCATTGTTCTGTCTCAGGCCCCGCCCCCACAGGCAGCATCACAACACAGTGACGTGGATTACCCCACCCTCGTGAACACCTAAGGCTCTGCCCCTTAAAGTAACAGGCATGCAGAGAAAGGGAAGGATGGCCTGAATGAAAGAGCAGATCAAAACTCCAGAAAAAATACAACGAAATGACAAAGAGATAGCCAACCTACCAGATGCACAGTTCAAAATACTGGTAATCAGGACACTCACAGGATTTGTTGAATGTGGTCGCAAATTAGATGAAAATATGAAGAATACACTAAGAGAAATGCAGGGAAATGTACAGGGAACCGATAGTGATAAGAAGGAAACTGGGACTCAAGTCAATGGTGTGGACCAGAAGGAAGAGAAAAACATTCAACCAGACAAGAATGAAGAAACAAGAATTCAAAAAAAATGAGGAGAGGCTTAGGAACCCCTTGGGCATCTGTAAACATCTGAACATCTGGGTCATAGGGGTGCCAGAAGGAGAAGAGGAAGACCAAGGGATTGAAAGCTAATTTTAACAAATAATGAAAGAGAACTTCCCCAATCTGGCAAAGGAAACAGACTTTCAGGAAGTCCAGGAAGTTCAGAGAGTCCCAAAGAAGTGGGACCCAAAGAGGAACACACCAAGGCACATCATAATTACGTTACCCAAGATTAAAAATAAGGAGAGAATCCTAGAAGCAGCAAGAAAAAAGGAAACAATCAACTACAAAGGAGTTCCCATATGACCGTCAGCTGATTTCTCAAAAGAGACCTTTCAGGCAAGAAGGGGCTGGAAAGAAGTATAACAAGTCATGAAAGGCAAGGACCTACATCCAAAAATACTCTATCCAGCAAAACTTTCATTTAGAATGGAAGGGCAGATAAAGTGCTTCTCAGATAAAGTCAAGTTCAAGGAATTCATCATCACCCAGCCTTTATTGTATGAAATGTTAAAGGGATTTATATAAGTCATGGAGGGATATCAACAGAGGAATGGGAGGTGGAGAGAGGAGGAGAAAGTACAGAGAATAGGTAGCATAAACAGTAGGTAGAAAACGGACAGGGGGAGGTTAAGAATAGTATGGGAAATGTGGAAACCAGGGAACTTATGTGTATGATCCATGGACAAAAACTAAAGGGTGGGGAATGGCAGGGTGCAGGGTGGGGGGGAATAGAGGGGGTAAATGGGACAACTGTAATAGCATAATCAATAAAATAAAATTTTTTAAAAACCAAAAAAAAAAGAACTATGATAAATTAACTCAGAAATCTATAACCTTAAACCAGTAAAGAAGAAAAATATGATAGAAGTTGTTATCAGATGGATGTAGCAATAGAGATGCAAATGCTGTTTTGTACCAACTCTAACTTCTGGCAATTTATACCATACTGAGGAAGAAAGTGAAAACACTCTGGAATGCTCAAGTTGATGAGTCCTTAAGAGGTAAGGCAGTATGACTGACAGCCTGAGACTATTATCCCCTTGAGCTGTGTCTTCAGCAGCTATTAAGTATATAAGCCCAAAATAGTCACCCTTGCCTTAGAGCTGAATGGAGGAAAGCATATTGAAAAGATGTAGCCCTACTGGTTGAGAGGCTACATCCTCCTTCAAAGGCACTTAGGTTCAGCTCTAGAAATAGTAAAAATTATCATGAATGAATGGCATGGGTCATTAAGTAATTTAATTGAATTTATTGGGGTGACATTGGTTCATAAAACCATACAGGTTTCAAGTGTACAACTCAACAAAACATCATCCGCGCACTGCCTCATGCACCCATCGCTCCAAAGCAAAGTCTCTTTCTGCCCCCATTTATCTTCACTTTGCCCACCTCCACCTACCCCCACCTTCCTTTCCCTCTGGCTATCACCACACTGTGGTCTGAGTCTATGTGATAGATAGGTGACAGATAGATAGATGGATATAGATATATAGATGATATAAAACATGTACTTTTCTTTTGCTTAATTCCTTCACCTTCTTTTATTCATCCCCCCTACTCCCTTCCCTTCGGACAGCTGTCAGTTTGTTCTATGTATCCATGCCCCTGTACAAGCTGCATTAAATAGAGAAGCTACACTCATTCTCTTCCATTCTTACCTGTCTATGGTATGGGATATACTGATTCAGCCTGAACTGAAGAGTTCCACGTATTATTCTTGGTGTACTTGACGAGAACAGTAAATCTGTCTTTTGGACAACAAATTACTCCTCTTCTCTGACATAAAGCCTTTATAGACAAGAAGCTAACACCCACAGCAAGCAAAACCAAAGGCACATTTATACCCTTTAGAGACTTTTTAAAAATATACTTTATTGATTATGCTATTACAGTTGTCCCATTGCCCCCGCTTATTCCCCTCTGCCCTGCACACCCCCTCCCACCCACATTATCACCCTTTAGTTCATGTCCATGTATTGTACATATAAGTTCTTTGGCTTCTATATTTCCTATACTATTCTTAACCTCCCCTCGTCTACCTTCTACCTACCATTTATGCTACTTATTCTCTGTACCTTTTCCCCTGTCTTTTCCTCCCACTCTCCTGCTGATAACCCTCCATGTGATCTCCATTTCTGTGGTTCTGTTCCTGTTCTAGTTGTTTGCTTTGTTTTTGTTTTTGTTTTAGGTGTCATTGTTAATAACTGTGAGTTTGTTGTCATTCTACTTTTCATATTTTTTATCTTCTTTTTCTTAGGTGAGTCCCTTTAACATTTCATATAATAAGGGCTTGGTGATGATCAGCTCCTTTAACTTGACCTTATCTGGGAAGCGCTTTGCCTGCACTTCCATTATAAATGAAAGCTTTGCTGGATAGAGTAATCTTGGATATAGGTCCTTGCCTGGCATGACTTGGAATACTTGCCAGCCCTTTCTTGCCTGCAAGGTTTCTTTTGAGAAATCAGCTGATAGTCTTACGGGAACTCCTTTGTAGGTAACCATTTTCTCTTGCTGTTTCTAAGATTCTCTCCTTATTTTTAATCTTGGGAAATGTAATTATGATGTGCCTTGGTGTGTCCCTCCTTGGGTCCAACTTCTTTGGGACTCTCTGAGCTTCCTGAACTTCCTGAAAGTCTGTTTCCTTTGCCAGATTGGGGAAGTTCTCCTTCATTATTTATTCAAAAAAGTTTTCAATTTCTTGCTTTTCCTCTTCTCTTTCTGGCACCCCTATGATTTTGATATTGGAACATTTAAAGATGTCCCAGGGTTCCTAAGCCTCTCCTCATTTTTTTGAATTCTTGTTTCTTCATTATTTTCTGGTTGAATGTTTATTTCTTCCTTCTGGTCCAAACAGTTGATCTGAGTCCTGGTTTCCCTCCCATCACTGTTAGTTCCTTGTATATTTTCCTTTATTTCACTTTTCACAGCCTTCATTTTTTTCCTCTCATTTGCACTCATACTCAACCAATTCTTTGAGCATCCTGATTACCAGTGTTTTGAACTGTGCATCTGATAGGTTGGCTATCTCTTTGTCACTTAGTTGTATTTTTTCTGGAGCTTTCATCTGTTCTTTCATTTGAGCCATATTTTTTTGTCTTGGCACACCTGTTTTGTAGTAAGGGGAAGAGCCTTAAGTGTTCACCAGGGTAGGGTAACCCACGTCATGACGTTGTGATGCTATATGTGAGGGAGGGGCTGAAACAGAACAGTGACACTTGCTCTTTACTCTGTCAGTTTTCTCTCACTTCCCCCACTACCCACAAGCAAATTGGGCCCTTCTGATGCTTATTCCCAGGTAGGTGGGTTTGTGTACGTTCTAGGACCCTGTGGGTCTCTCCAGTGAACTCTCCTGTAAGGCTGAGAGTTTCTCCCACTGACGCTTCAACCCCCACAGGTGTTTTCAGTCAGAGGCTTTGAGGCTCAATTTCCCTGCATTGGAACCCTGGGTTTCGTGGTCTGTCTCTCTCCCTAGTTGTTCCACCAAATGTGGGACTGCCCAGTCTGCAAGATGCCACCTTGCCACAAATCCTCTCCACCTGGTTGCCCATCTCTGCCCCTCCTACCGGTCTGGATGGATGTTTCTTCAACTCCTTGGTTGTTGGATTTCCATACAGTTTGATTTTCTGTCAGTGCTGGTTGTTTTTTGTTTTTAAATTGGATGTCCTTCTTTTGGTTGTTCAGGGAGGCACAGTATGTCTACCTATGCCTCCCCTATAGAGACTTGAATCTTACCAATGCTTCTTTCTTTGTGGGTATACTACAAGGTACATTTCTTTTTTCTTTCCATAAGCAACAAGCAAAGAAAGAGAGAAAACTAGTAGTTTGCTTGTAGAACTCTGATGGGAACTGCCCTGTCTGGTTTCAGAAGCTGTAACCCCCCATGGCTAAGGCTTAGTAAAAGACCTTGGGACCATAAGCCACTAAAGAGACAAAGCTTATCTTCCCCGCAGCTGTGCCACCTCTGCACCCTTTTACTTCACCCTGCTTGACCCCAGGTGGATGACTGGTTAGACAATGATGGGTAAGATTCCTCATGGGAGGGACGACCTAAGACAGGCATGGTTGCAAAGGGGCCCTCAGGGAAGGACTTGGGGGACTATAGAAAAAGGGGGTGATGAACTCTCACCCCTCAGCTTTGACATAGCCTGAGTCCTCATTCGGTCTGTGAGAAGCCTCCTAATCTCTTGGCTGCCTTAGTTCCCCACCTGACTTAAGCCTGAAACAATGCCAGAGGGCAATGCAGCCCTGTGCTGGAATGGGCAGTCCCTGGGGCGATCAGGCTTAAGAAAGAATGCATAAAACTCTGTGAAAACTGCTTTGCTAAGAATTCCCTCAATTGTCTGATAAGCATCCAAGCACAAAATGAGTTTGTTTCCCAAAGTTTTATGGCCCTTTAGTTAACTGACCCTGACTCAGAATAAGCCCTCAGAGTTCTCTGTATGTCATCTATTGTTCGATCCTTACTGCCTGACAATGACTGATGCACTTGACCTGTACTCCTGTGCGAACTGAACCCAATAAAAGCCCATTGAGGAACAGGATCCTGGCCCTTTTCCTTTGAGAGACTGGCCGGCCATCTTTCCTCATCAAGCAGATCATGTCTTGGTAGACTTATTCTCTTCCATAATGGTCAGAGGGTCTGCTGGACAAAGCTCCCCCATAGAACTCAATTTTTTTAAAATTTAATAAACAATAAGCACCTATTTCTTGCCAAGCATGTTAGGAATTTTTTTTTTTTTTTAAGTAAAATCAATCTGACCTAACTGGTGTGGCTCAGTGGATTGAGCGCGAGACTGCAAAGAAAAGGGTCCTTGGTTTGATTCCCAGTCAGGGCATATGCCTGGGTTGTGGGCCAGGTCCCCTTAGGGGGCACGCTAGAGGAAACCATACATTAATGTTTCTCTCCCTCTCTTTCTTTCTCCCTCCTTTCCTCTCTCTCTAAAAATAAATCAATAAAATATTTTTTTAAATAAAATCAATCTGAAAATTAGATGGTACTTCCAACTGATTTTCTTGTTTTAGAATTGAAGGTACTAGAGAATGTTAGGAACAGTTGTTCTCAAAAGGATACCCAAAACAGGGTGCTCCCAAGAAAGAGAATATGGTTGCTCTCACCATCTCTTGCTTAAACTATTAATTAAATTTAAAATTGGTGTCCCTTCCTCCTATCCATTATCTTCTCTCAAGTCCATTTTTCCTATGCTGTCAAAGTCATCTTTCTTAAAAAACCAATCTTAGCTTCGCACTTCCTCTTCTTTTCTTCCCTCAATAATCCTATAAAAAATCCAAAATGTTTATCATGGCTTCCCAAGCCTTCTATCATCTGACTCTGACTCATCTTTCTAATCTTATCCCCTCCTTTGCAAAGGCTAGAATATCTCCCCAAGCCACAAATTATAAAAAGTTTGAAAATGCTATTAATTTGGTTTTAACTTCAGATTGTCTGTGGCAGCTGGGATGATAATATGGTAGCCCTTTCCCAGAAAATATTGCCAAAACCCCAAAGGAACCAATGGTTAGACTCTGATCCAAAATATAGCCCTTAAATTAAGAAGCATTCTCATTGCTATGAGCAGTGGGATTGTTTTAGAAAAGCTACTTAGAATATTATTTGTGCCATGATGAAGGAAACTCAGGCCAGCCTTTTAATGAACATCATAAAAATCTGCTGAGAATAAGCGGTGACCACAAACCCTTATCAGTGCTCCCCTGGGTTGGGATAGTGTAATGGTTCAAAAGGGACCCTGGGGTCTTGTGCTACCATCGTTCTCTCTGAATGGTCCCCTTATTTGTGGGGACAATCATAAATAAATTTCTAGGTAGATAATCTGGCTTGGGCTTGGAAAAAGGAGATGAGAGGGCCCTGACTGGTGTAGCTCAGTGGATTGAGTGTGGGCTGGGAACCAAAGGGTCCCGGTTCGATTCCCAGTCAGGGCACATGCCTGGGTTGCAGGCCAGGTCCCCTGTGAGGGCCATGTGAGAGGCAACCATACATTGCTGTTTCTCTTCCTCTGTCTCCCTCCCTTCCCCTCTCTCTAAAAATAAATAAAAATAAAATCTTTAAAAAAAAAAAGAAAAAGGAGATGAGAGGATGCTACTTTCCTTTCTGGAATGCCTACCACCTGGTCTGGATCCCTCCTGCTGCTCTGTACCAGACCTGCCACAGAGCACACCATGTATCACCTTCTCTCTTTATCTCCCTTGCGTTCACCCAGCGTGATTCACAGTTTTTCAGTGCCCTACTCCCACCTAGAAGTTGATTGGGTCATTGGTCCCCGGTGCTCCCCTGTAATAGATTCTACATACACACCCTTTGCCAAGTCACTTTGTAGTGGCCTCCCACTGTGGGTAAAATACACTTTCCTGCCCCTTTGATACTGACCTTGCTTTGGTCAATGAATGTTAGTGGATGTGGCATAAACAGAGACCTTACATGTGACTTCATAGTTCGGCTTGTGCTTTTGTGCTCCTGTGTTTAGCCACGAGAGAAATAACACCCCTAGTAGCTGCTGGTCCTAGGAGAATGAGAACAGTTGGGTAGCAGATGTAAATGCAACTTATCCCAGCCGAACACAGCAGAGCCACACCAACCCACAGCCCCGTGAACAAAAATACATAAATGTTTGTCTTTGTAAGACAGTGAGTTTTTGAAATGGTCTGTTATTCAGAATCACTGTGATAATAACTGAATAATACACTGTCTAATAAACCAGTTTTCATGAAGGCAATAATGATCAATATTGTCTCTCATATGCCAGGTTTGTATCTATATAATGGAAACAAGAACCTAATTCAAATGGTTATAGTGAGAAATAAAAGAGATAACAATTGCAAAGTACTTAGGTAAGGGCTGACCCACAAAAGAAAAAAAAAAAAAAACACAGTCAGATGAATGTATTTTTTCGGACCATAAGACACACCTAGCTTTTAGAGGAGGAAAATAGGGGGAAAATTTTTGAAGCAAAATATGTGGTAAAATATTTAATAACATAAATAACATTCAAACTATAATTCAGCTACATTCGGACTATAAGACACACCCCCATTTTCCTCCCAAGTTTGGGGGAAAACGTGCATCTTATAGCCCGAAATATACAGTATTTCATTAATCTGTTACCTTCCCAAGTTTACTTGTATTTTCAGATGTTTCCCCCAAACAAGATGGTTAAATTTATAAGTACAGTTTCTACTTGAGGCCTCTTGGGTATTCTTTGCCCATTAAGCCACAATATCTGATTGGGAAGGCCCAAAAGATAGAAAGATTTAGGGATAGATTCCTGCAAGAGTGGACGGAAAACACAAGAGCATTTACTTGGAAAACTTTGGAGGCAAATATACCTGGGAGAACCAACACCCAGGCCAAACAGTCTCTCCTAAGATAAGTAGCTTGACCAAAATCCGATAGTTTTAACCCTCCCCTGACTAACACAGGCAAGATAAACCTTAATAAGTTCTTCCTAGCACTAAGCATTCGTCTCCAACATATCCTCTGATCTGAGTTACAACTTTTCAAAGTTGACCTTTGAAGGAAGCCTTACTATACCCTAGGAACTTGGAGGGACTCAATCAGATATAGCACTGATTCCTTTGGGGCCCTTCATAAAGGAATCTATTTCTTTCACAAAATTCTGACTAAATATGACTGCCAGAGCTAAAATGTTTCCCTCAGAAAACTTGCCCTTTTCTTTTTCTAAACATTTTACATGATTTGAACAAAACCACATCATGCTTTTACATAGTAGTTTTACCTATAGTGTTTTAACATAGGACAGCACTTCAACACAGAGAGATGAATTTCTAACATTGAACTTGGAAACAATATGTTATGTAAATAGTGGAGAGAGGCTTGAGAGGGAGAGGAGCTTTACAAGGCCTGAAAAAGTACAGCAAATATATATCCCCTTATTTCATATACTGACCAAGACAGAAGGGATGGCTGAATCAGGACAAATCTGCAGAAGGATTTCAATTGGTTTCTAAAGAACCTGAAAGGTATGCTGTAATTATTTCTCTTAGAAAAAGTAATAGGTCAAAATGTGAGCAGTTTTTAATCACTCATTGAACATCAAGGTTCTGAGTCCTGCTTACGTGAATATCTGTCTATCCTGAAAGAATCTAATGTTTTCTATAAGAAAATGGAAAGGCACTTACTGGGCACCTACTGTGTACTCTGTTAGAGGACTTACAATATTATAAAACTGGTACAGGTCCAGTTTCGTGAACATTTGACAAGTGCAATCACATAGAGCCCTGTTCTCAGAGGGCCCTGCACTTGTTTAAAACCTCTGCTATTGTGCCCTGACCAGGTGGCCCAGTTGTTTGGAGCATCATGCCATACAGCAAAAAGTTGTGGGTTCAATTCCCAGTCAGGTCACATACCTATGTTGTGGGTTTGATGCCCAGTCAGAGCAACAGGAAGCAACTGATCCATGTTTTTCTCTCACATTGATGTTTCTCTCCCTCTTTCTCTCCTTTTGTCCTCTCTCTCTAAAAGAAATGATAAGAAAAATGTCCTCAGGTGAGGATAAAAATTAGATAAATACATAAATAAATAAAAACTCTGTTGTAGGCATCATGAAATTTTTAATAATTTTATCTTCGATAATGTGTTTTTTGTTTGTTTTTTCAGCATGTGTTTTATAAGTGAAGTCAGTGTGGCAACGGAGTATGCATATGAGCAGAGTAGGTGAATGCATGCGTCAGCTGTAACTTGCCACTCACTCCAAGTTATCCAAATAAGTTTCTGCAACATGCTTATTCGGGTCGCACTAAAATCCAAAACGTAGTGGGTCTACCAGAATCCTGTGGGCATATTGCATACAACACATCTGTAACTGAGAAAGCAGGATCACTGACAGAATAGAGAGTCCACACTTTACCCTGTTGAATCAGGACTTGTTTGGTACAAAAAAAAAAAAACAGAAGAAGGTAATGGTACTCTATGAAACATGAAGGACTAAGGAACCCTATCATATCCTTTCTTTACCATGTCACTGCCCAGCACCACTAATGCTGAAAATGATGACGTAGAAAAAAAGGGGAGGAAGATAAGGCAACCCACAGTCAGGCTCACTTTACTCCTTCCTTCCTCATCAGTAAACTGAAGGTAGAGAGTGTTGGTGGGATGTGCATACGTAAACAAACAAAATAAAAAGTTAGCTTTGTGCAGTTTTCCCCCACTATTCTGGTAAGAACAAAATATATATGCTTGTATGAGTTATGAAATGCTGCTGATTCCACATACAAGTTAAACGCCCTTATATTTGCATTTATAATTATATATTGTAAATACATATTGGCATTATATAATAGAAAAATAAATGGTAAAATTTATGGTAATAATTTAAATTTTTTATTTTTCTATGCTTATAATGATCACATCATTATAAATAATAAAATATTGCCCTGGCTGGTGTAGCTCAGTGGATTGAGTGCGGGCTGGGAACCAGAGGGTCCCGGTTCGATTCCCAGTCAGGGCACATGCCTGGGTTGCAGGCCAGGTCCCCAGTGAGGGCCATGTGAGGAGCAACCATACATTGCTGTTTCTCTCCCTCTCTGTCTCCCTCCCTTTCCCTCTCTCTGAAAATAAATAAATAAAATCTTTAAAAATAATAATAATAATAAAATATTTATAAAGGAAAAAAGCTTTATATGTAAGTACTTTTTTTTTAAATAATTACTTTATATATACATAAGTACTTTTAACAGCACTTTTTTTACTGGCATTTTCCTTTTGCTGTGAGCCCCCAACAAATTATGTAGCTACTCTTGAGTAGGTACTATTATTCTCGATTTATAAATTGAAAAAATTAGAGTCAGTGAGATTTAATAGCTTTCCCAAAACCACAGAACTAGTGAGTGGCAGACACCAGATTCAAACACGAGTCTGACTCCAACGTGGTTCCTCTATCATTCCATACTGAACGCAAAGCGCAGCTGGAAAAGGGCCCAAGCAAACTCCAGTCCCGGGGCTGAATCTGATCTTCAACTCTTGCTCAGGTAGATTTGTTTGAAGCAAAATTTGGATTAAGACCCATCCCATGTACCAAAAAAGTAGCTGTAAAGTTAAAGCAGCTTTTCAAAGAAATTTCTTCTAGCATTCTTTTTACTAACCTGTGATTTGATCTCTCAGCTTAGCAGGTCCACTTGAGATCCTCAATTCACATATAAGTTCATCATGCTCAGTTGTCAAATAACCTTCAATTTTCTCTCAAACTCTTTCTAAATCCCACATATATCTCAATCCCATATACTGAGTCCCATGGAAATATTCCATTTAATTTTTTTTTCTGAAGATGTTTCAAATTTCCATGAAGGATAGTGAAGTATTCAATGTAGAAACCAGTACAGATTTTGGTAAACTTGTTAACAGACAAAATGTTCTAAGGAATGTTCTGAACATTATTTTCATTAGAAAAGAAGACAATTTTCAAAGTACTTGAGGTACTATAATATGTCTACTGAACTCCCAGCCATTTTACTAAACTGGCTGTCTGTTCAAAAATCCAAGTGAGGCTTGGGTTTTCAGAATGCACATGCTCCTATGTTCCACAACCTTCTAAAGATGAACAGTCTACCCCGCTAAGACTCTTGCTACAGTTTTTGTTAAACTCAGCATTATTTTCACAGAGTCTTTCATCTTTAGCTTCATCAATCTTTTTCTCAGCTGGAACTGCATGACAAAGGTCCATATCCTAAATGGAGTCCAATAAATCGACAACATGGGGCTGTGGGGTGATTGATTTCAGATGTTTGAGCAAATGCTCTTCACACTGGTCAACTGCATCCAGACGATTATTTATTTTACTGATCAAAGCTGAACTGTTATCGTGAAGGTGACACCAGGAGAGCAAAGCACTCAAAGTTCCTGAGTTGTCCATGGTTCGTGATGACTTCTGCACCTTCTTTATAATCTCGATTGAAGCCTCATTGAAGAGTAACTGCTTTGCCAGCCTCTAGTCCATCTCCATAGCCTTCCTACAAATTCAGTGTGCACAGGGATTTTTTTTTGTACTGCATCTCCTTTGATGCCACAATGCGCAAAAGATGCTCAATCAAAAGATATCCCAGCCTTGCATATGGCATTTCAAGGGACCACCCCGCTCACCACCCTCCACGCAGCTTCACTTTGACTCATCTCGGCATGTGGCTCTGCCATTCTCACTGCACCAAGGGCGACTCGTCCACTTCCTGGTCAAACACTTCCCCCTCCTTTCCACTGCCTGCCCACTTAATTTTTTATACAGATCATAATTACCAACTAGATGGCCCAAAGAATCACACTGATATAACTATGATCCAATTTTTTTAATGCTTTTTCCCCAATTCATCTTTTTGCCTAATATTTCATAAGCATCCTAATGTCCATAAGACCTTGGGCTCCAACAATTTACCTTCTGGCTTAAGGGGGCATTCTCCTAGACTCATGGCAACACATTCTAAGCCTTCTCTCTCTCACCTTTCCTAGAAGCATTGACAAAGTCTGAGTCAGCAAGCATATAGACTAATAATTAAGGGATCACAGTTCTTTGCTACCTGTAAGCGGTCAGTGAGAGAGTTATCTTTTTACTGCAAGTGTTTATAAAGCCAGAAAATACAATTTAGGATAAAGATCTTTTCTCTTATCTTCTTGAAATAGAAGTTGCCATTCATATGTTCAAGATATTTTGTTCTTACGTGTATGCATATATTCAATTTCCCCCTGTAGAACTGCTGCCGAAGCTGGAAATGTGAAATATTTGTGTCAAAAACTTTATCACAGCAACTCTTCCTTTGAGACTTTCAGAGAAATGGATATATTTTATGGCTATTTCTAGACATAGAACACAAATACTGCTGTCAAGAAAATTTCCTCTAAGAATGGTGCAGCAAACATGCCACTGTCAGGAAAACAATAAATTCTTCAATGATAATAATTTCTATAATACATTTCTGAAAGTGTAGGAATAACACTGCATAAATATCCTTACTTGAAAACTTGAGAAGACATGCATAAACATAAATTGTATTAATAGGTTTAAAAGTTGCTCTATATGAAATCTTGAAAAAATATTCCTTATGGTATTTAAATCCATGGAGTTTCACTGTTAGCCAAAGAACAAAATGAAAAGTGCAGGATGCAAAGACATACAACCAGGGACTTTAGACCAAACCTAAATGTAGTACATAGTCATAAAATGTCTTTAAATGAGAGAAATTATTATTTTTTTCTTGTGCCAAAAACTGCTCATCTGGTCTGCATTCCCAAGGAAAACGAAAAGCAAATGATATTTATACTTAAAAGATGGAGCCTGACATATTATAATTTAATTATATTTTAATTTAAAGAAGCATAAAGTATTCAAATACAACGCGATGAATAGGATGTTTGTGATGCTGTGATGTTGGTATGGGAACAGCCAGCTTTCTAGGAATCCCCCAGTAATCATTGCCTCCTGGTACTTCTCATACCCATGCCCTTCGGTGTTCTTCTCCCACACTGAATCATGGCTAGCCTGCGTGACAGCAATTGCAGAAATAAAAGACACTGCCACTTCAGCCTTGTTCTACGTTGGATTTCCAGCCACGCAGAATGCCAGTCACCGTGTCATGAAGACATTAAGCAGCCTATTGAGAGGTCTCACAGAGGATGGTGAAGGCCTGCCACCATAAGCCAGGTCCAACCTGCCAGCCACATGAGCCAGCCACTTTGTATGCAAATCCTCCAGCCCCCATAAAGTCTGCAACTTCAAAAAAGATCCTAAGCTAGAATCATCTAGCTAAATCTGCTACTGAATTTCTGACCCACAATAAACAATAAGTGTTCACTGCTTAAAGAGCCAGAGTTTTCATGTGATTTGTCGTGCAGCAATAGATAACTAATACACCGTCCTTCTCAACCTGATAGGTAGATGTTCTGACACAGGACATCTACATCTTGGCGAGATGAGCAGAAATTAATTCTTTCACATGTTAATAAATTCAATTTTATCAGGTTCCCCAAAAGTTATGAGTCCCTAGAAGATCACTCATGCCCACTAGATGTCAAACTCACAATGGTGTTATTCTTAACCCAAAATGCCAATTTAGTAATTTACACTGAGAAGGACAAGCCACTACTTCAAATCTTAGGTCCTTTTAAGAGGACAAATTGAAATCCAATGGCTGTTTTATAAGGGTAGAAGTAGAAAAGAGGATCACTGTGTATTCCCACAGAGTATGTCCATGAACTATGGGAGTTGCATTTCAAAATCCTTTCTTTTTTCTAGAATATTTCTTTTAAAAGAACTAGTCACTAGAACCAAAGAACCATTTAAGCCTACAAGCAAAATAAAGACAGAGGTCTTTAAAGGAATCAGTAATAGAACTATAACAATTATTAAGAGACTGAAAAACACTGGAGTACAGCCCTACGTTTTCAGAGAGAGCATTTATACTCTCCCATAACACGTCTCTTCATTTTACAATAGAAATGCCCGGTTGCTCTGCGCCAGCCACACCAGCATGTTTCTGTGTTGGAGGTGCTACTTGAACCACCTGCAAACAAAGGCCCCAATTTTCCTATCCCTCTGAATGCTTCTCCCCCACATACATGGAAAACCAACTCAGATAGACCCAACCAGGAGAGTTTCTTTGCCTTTGCTTTTCATTTACTTGCTCTTTTTCCACCCCCAAATGATTATCTCAGCTCCTTTTTCTCCAGAGAGCTAATTCATTGAATGTCTGACAATCTATTTCATGTATTATCCTTCCCGGTGGGCTTGCATTTTTACCTATGACATATGCCTATCTAGACATATTTCTTTTTCAAAACCTCTGATAAGGCCATGAGCTTTTAAGCTTCGGTATGTATAAGAATCATTATGGACTTTTTTATCATGCAATTCCCTGGTATCCCTCCTACAGATTTCTAATCCATAAATCTAACATAGGGCCCCAAAACCTACATTTGTAACAAATGGAAGTGTTCTGAAGATCACTCTTTGAGGATATGTAAAGGAAGGTATTTGGGGATGAAGGAAGTCTAGGTCATTAGAAACCACTGGCCAGCTAAAGCTTCCTGCCTCTTTCTTCAACCAGTATTACCACCCCCTTACCATTATAGTTATTTCATTTCCTAATCAGTCGGAATTATCCTGCTGCTCTTCCCACAAATCCAGACCCACAAGTGTCCACTTTCTCAGAAGGTACAAATTGCAGCTTGGTTCAGATGGACTCCATGTTCAAGTTAGGCTCTGAGAGTTAGTATGCCATGATTCCTGGCTTAAGGCTCTTTCCTATTCTGTCCTTTTACCACTTGCCTTCCCTCCAGGATTTCTAAACTAGATAAGCTATCAATCACTGATGACCATAGGCCCCATTCTGCTGAGCCAGACACTGACCCTCCTGACACTGACCCTCCTGAGCCCTTGTTTTTTCAGGGGTAAAGAGACCACTCACATCTTCTAAAATCTGGGTACTTGGGAACAGAATTCACAAACACTCATTTATAAGTTCCCCAGTTGTACTTCATATAAGCATCATTGGTACTAAGCAATTTCTCAAAATTGCCTAATGATAAAATGCAACACTAGGTGAAAAATAGTTTCCTAGACCTTATCGCCCAGTGATTCTGATTGGGGAAGGGGTGGGCTTTCTTTGTGACAAGTGTTCCTGGTAATTCTAATGATGAGGCAGATTGGGAAACCCTGGCCTAAAGTAACAACTTCAGACTTTAACAGTAGGATAGCTCTCTGAATTTAGTTTTATGTTAGGTTCAACATTAAACCTAGACGCACGAAGCTAGCCGGTATTAGAGAAGCAATCCTCAGAAGATAACAAGTAGCTTGACAAGCAGTTTTGCACTTTTATTTCATCTTTCACATGCAAATACTTTCAGCGGTAATGAGGGATTTTTAAACAATAATTGAATCTTTAAAAATGCATGTTGCAAGAGTGAGATTTAGCAATTCCTTTTAAAAACATAAATTTATTCCATTCCTTAAATCATGTTTTAAATGTAGCCTTTCAAATATGGCATTTAAATGGGGAAAGTCTTTGGCAGAAAGACTATAATTTTATACATACATTATATTTATTATATAAATAACATGTTTTATTATTATGATACATAAGATTAAACTAGTCATCTTTGAAACATAATTCTAAATACAAAACTATTACTGAAGGGTTTTTTAGAGCATTTTTTATTGATTATGCTATTACAGTTTTCCCAATTTTTCCCCCATTATCCACCATCCACCCTGCCCCCCCAACTCTCCAGCATCACCCCCTTTACTTCATGTCCATAGGTTGTATATATAAGTTCTTTGCGTTCTCCATTTCCCATACCATTTTTTATCTTTCCCCATCTATTTTATGCCTACTAATTCTTCTTCTTCTTCCCTGTACCTTTTCCCCCCATTCCTTCCCTCCCATGAACTCCCTCCATGTGATGTGCATTTCTCTGATTCTATTCCTGTTCTGGTTGTTTGCTTAGTTTTTGTTTTCATTGTTTTCTTTTCTTTAAGGTTCATTTGTTAATAGTTGTGAGTTTGTTGTCATTTTATTGTTCATATTTTTTATCTTCTTTTTCTTAGATAAGTCCCTTTAACATTTCATATAATAAGGGCTTGGTGATGATGAACTCCTTTAACTTGACCTTATCTGGGAAGCACTTTATCTGCCCTTCCATTCTAAATGAAAGTTTTGCTGGATAGAGTAATCTTGGATGTAGGTCCTTGCCTTTCATGACTTCAAATACTTCTTTCCAGCCCCTTCCTGCTTGCAAGGTTTCTTTTGAGAAATCAGCTGACAGTCTTATGGGCACCCCTTTGTAGGTAACTGTCTCCCTCTCTCTTGCTGCTTTTAGGATCTTGTCTTTGTCCTTGATCTTGAGTAACTTAATGATGATGTGCCTTGGTGTGTTCTTCTTTGGGTCCAACTTCTTTTGGGCCCTCTGGGTTTCCTGGACTTCCTGGGAGTCTATTTCCTTCACAAGATTGAGGAAGTTCTCCTTCACTATTTGTTCATATAAGTTTTCAGTTTCTTGCTGGTCCTCTTTTCCTTCTGGCCCCCCTATAATTCAGATATTGGAACGTTTCAGGTTGTCCCAGAGAATCCTCAGCCTCTCTTCATTTTTTTTGGATTCTAGTTTCTTCATTCTGATCCAGTTGGATGTTTATTTCTTCCTTTTGTTCCAAATCATTGCTTTGAATCCTGGCTTTTTTCTTTTCACTATTGATTCCCTTAATATTTTGCTAGGTTTTTTTGGTATCTTTCATTTGTTCTTTCATTTTTTAACCAAGCTCAATCAGTTCTGTGAGCATTTTGATTACCAGGGCTTTAAATTCTCCATCAAATAGGTTGGCAATTTCCTCATCGCTTAGTTCAGAGTTTTGCTCTGTTCTTTCATTTGGGCCCTATTTCTTAGTCTTGGCACACCTGATAAGTTGTAAGGGGTGGGGCCTTAGGTACTCACCAGGGCAGGGCGATCCTCTTTGCTGCGCTGCCTGTGGGGGAAGGGCCAGAGAGGGAACAGTGCAGCTCGCCTGCTCGTTTCTCGCGCACTTTCCAACAGACTCTCGTGTCAGACTGGAAGTATCTCCCACCATGGCAACCCCATCCATAGCCCACAGTAAGCTCTGAGTCTCAGTTTTCCCCTTAAGTCAGCTCCTCCCTCAAAACTCCAAGGAGCTTGGCAATAGGCCCCACTGAAGGGGTTTTTAATTCAATAAAAGTTTATTGGTTCCTGTGTTCCAGGCCCTGTCCTAAATGCGAATCAGGCTGATTCGACACAAAGTCCCTGCCCTCGTGGAGCTTGCATTTGTCATACTATCATGAGGACAGGAAACAATGCAATGGTAGATGATGATAAAAACTAGGAAAAATCTAGAACATGGGGGTAGAAAGTGAAAGAAGAGGGGAAGTGCCACATTTGATAAAGAGACCAAGAGTGTTTCCCTAAGAAGTAAATGAAACAAGTGGACAAGACATAGCTGGGGGAAGAGCGTTCCAGCCAGAGAGAACAGCAAGTGCAAAGGCACTGGTGCAATATGGAAGCTAATAAGACCAGATGGCTAGATTTCCTCATCCAGAGATCCTTCACCAAACCACACTACCTCTAAGTCATTAGGGGTGTCTCAAGGGTCTTTATGCCACACACACGGTCTAGGTTCGAGGGTGACTGTAAAAGCCCAGAAGTCACCCTGCTGCCCTGATTGGAACAGATGCGACCTCACATGTGCAACATTGACCCAGAATCTCAGTGCATCATAACACAGACAGCTCTGGTCCGGGAACCAGAAGGCCTGGAGTTTATTTTTAAGTACTCTGGGCTACATGTCACTAGCTGGAGTCACTATCTTCATTCCAATAGATATCTCCTAAATCTCCCAATATCTTTGAAATGTAAGTTTAGTGTATAAACCATTGATTTCCTAAAATAAACAGTGAGAATGGGAAGAGGGAGGACGTTCAAATTTTGGGTAATAAGACCAATCATTTGGTGTACCTCCTTTTAAGAACAGTTTAACAGTAATAAAATTACAAAAAGCTCTAATTTGCTTGATAACATTCTGTCACAAAATAGTTAAACTATCGAGGAATATAGCTAGAAATTGGAGATGGAAAAGCTTCATGGTCTCCAGTTTGTGCTCATAACTAACTAGAATTCCTCTCTTTGGTAGTGTCATTCTTGGGGAGATAAACTAGTGAATTATTGAGGAACTAGTGATCTTTATACTGTTCATCTGAGGCAGCAAGGAGCTGTGAAAAATGCACTTGTATTTGGAAGACATAAGACCTGAGTTCAAATCCTGGCTGTCATTTGGCTGTGTGACTCTGAGCAATGACATATTATTTCTGTATTCCATAATATTTCTTCCTCTACCATAAAAGAAAGATAACAGTTCTTGCTCATTTCTACCATAAGCAGTTACTCTGAAATGTTTTAAAAATTAGAGAGAAATTATTTATGAAAATGCTACTTGAATTACAAGTTGGTATACAACCATAATATATTAATTTCCAACTCAGTTTTATTCAATAGTATAAATAATTTTCCTTATCAAAAAACTTTTTACTTTATGAAGTATTTTTACCCACCTTCTTTCCCTCTTAGGTTCTATTGTGCCAATCAAAGCTTTTTTTTTTTTAAACATTTTATTTTTATTTATTTTTTTAGAGAGAGGGGAAGGGAGGGAGAAAGAGAGGGAGAGAAACAGCAATGTATGGTTGCCTCTCACATGGCCCTCACGGGGACCTGGCCCGCAACCCAGGCATGTGCCCTGACTGGGAATCGAACCGGGTGCGCTTGGTTCGCAGCCCGCGCTCAATCCACTGAGCTACACCAGCCAGTGCCCAATCAAAGCTTTTTCAGCAATGTGTCTGCCAAATTCAGAGCTCTTTGGGCCCATCCAACCTTTTACACACCGGATGCTAATGCTAATGCAACCTGGCGGGGGAACTGGGATGGATTGGAGTGCACGGGCTCCTCACGCTGGTCAAACCCCTGCAGCACTCTCCATCCCAAATGTCCAGCAATACAGATGGGTTAAATGCATTCTATTTCCTCCATAATTTGTCTTCCACATTTTCCAAGATATCTAAAGTCATAGGAGAGTGCTACATTAAATAAGAAAACACAAAATTACATAAATACTATTACTACAGTTATGTTTTTATAATAACCATATGGGTAGAAAATATACTATAAGTAAAAATATCAACAGTAGTTGTATGTGGACAGGTCAATTGTGGATAATTTATTTTCTTTTGAAACTTTTATTTTTTGAATTGTCTATTACAACAAGATTATTTTTATATTTTTATACAATACACATTATTTTTTTAAAAACTAGAAAGTTCAGAGAAACAAAAATAAAAAAATGTGAATGTAATCCAACAATAGATAGGTGGATACATAGACAGATGTGTCTGTTTTATTTAATGGGTTAAACCTGGTAGTGTGCAAACAGGAAAGCTTCTCACCGCCTCCTTCAGATTGGATCTGTCAGCTCTCCCTTCTCCTCCCCTGGATGAGTGGATCCCACTGCTTTGCAAGTCACTTCCAGCTACAGAGGAACAGTTTATCCTCTCCCCCACTTCAGAGCTGATGTGAGGATTAGAGACCTGTGGGGGCCAGGAGCCAGAGGAAAGAGACTTGTTCTTTCACAATCTTTGTCTCACCTCCTCCCTCCTTCTTCTGGCTCAGACAGGAGGCTGGGTCCAACTAGCAAGAGGGATGAGAAGACAGGCTTTTTTACTCAGCTGTTGCCCTGTGTGAATTACCCAATCAAATTCTAGTTCTCTCATGGGGTAAAGAGCATTAGTTTCATCCTTATTTAGAGACACCTGTGCACCTCCATGGCACTCCCACCTGTAATATCCAGACACCAATGATGTTCTCCAGGATACAAACACTCCCCTAGTACCTGCCTTTGAGGTTCACCCACAGCTTCTTTCTCCCGAAGCCCCTCCCCAGAGCAAGCAGCCCTCTTGGACAAGACACTTTATAAAGACCATTAACACCATCCTCAGTGTCTACATGGCTCACAGAATTCACAAATCTCTGTCCCCACCTATTCCCGTTTCTGCCATATCTCAGGCAGCCTCCCAAAGTGTCCAAGTGAGAGGTAGTCATCAGTTTCAATCTTCCTTATACTTGTCCCCAAAGTCCTGGGCACAAGTATCCATAAAATCTCTCATGTGCCACATCTATACACTTGCGCTGTTCAGCAGACCTCCAGCAGAGGAGCAAAATGCGGTTTCCCCTTCATACAAGTACCCCTTGACCTCCTCGAGGGTTCCCCTTACGGCTGTCTCCATCTGGTTTGTGGAGAAGACTCAGAGACCCATCTACTACAAACTCCCTCCAAAGAACCCTCCCAATAAATGTCCGGGCTTTAAACAGGCTGCTGCTGACAACGGGTACTGGGCCGGTCTGGTCCAATATCTCACAAAAAATGTTCTGGCACATAACCTAGCTTCTCTTTTTAAAATGTGGTGGCACTTTTTGTCCAGCGTCTCAACTTTGAGGAGTGAGCCAGAATTCCATTACTACAGGAAAACTGCCATTTCACCAGTTAGGTACATATACTGTTACAAAAATGGGATTTTATGTACACATTAATAAGCACTATGTCCCAAAGTGCATTGCTCACCTATTATGTCCTTGGTATTAAGAGAAATAAAAAGATGAATATGATAAAATCCATGTCTTTTAAAAAGCCTTCAATCCAGCAGGAAAGATAAGACATGTGAATACATAACTGTAATAAAAAACATTACAAATGCCATAAAAGTGACAAAAACAAAGCTTTATGGATGATACAGAAACAGAAAATTGCTTCCAGTGCAGAGTACAGAGGATGGTGTCTCAGGAAAGGTTAAATTCCAGCCAGGTTCTGAAGAATTACTAACATCTCAGCAGTGAAGTGGAGGTGGGAGAATGCGTTTTCCAGAGACAGGACCTGCGCGAGCAAAGGGGCAGAGACTGAACATCATACCACCTCTTCAGGTAACACTGAGCAGTCCAGGTTTCTGGGGAACTCAGTATTGTGGAGGAAAACTGTGACGACAGTGTCTTGGGGCTACATCACAAGGGGTAGCTAGAGAATTGGGGCTGTTCCTTTGGGAGTGGGGAGTCACTGAAGAATTGCGAAATACAAAGAGACACCAAGCTGAGCAAGGAAGGTCTTAAGGCCAGAAAAGCATGACGGAAGCATAGGCAATAATCCCTGAACTGGGATGGCGGCGGGGGAATGCTAAGGAACAAACACTGATTCAAGTGACTATCCATAACCTTCCAAGCATTCAGCCCATCCATCACCCTGCTAACAGCAGTAAAGCCTTGCTGGAGAGACTGGCTTGACTCTTTGCCGGTAATGAAGGATTTGCACTGAGAATACGTTTTCCCACTCCATATCCCCCTCAAGGCCAGGGTAATGAATTTTCAAGGAGGCCGTCTAGTGCTAAGGGTCCAGGCTGAAGGCATGGGAAGAAGCAAAGTTAACTAGCTCATAAGGGAATCAAACTCACTGACAGAGACAAAGGGTCACAGGTACATGTCTGGAGGTTTAAATGTCAGGACAGAGGAAAGGGATGGCAAATGCACTAACACCTTCTTGTACCTGCCTCTGTAACACAATTACCCATAACAGCAAGACACTGAAATGGCGATGGTAAGTCATTATTTGTGCTAATTGAGAAATAACAATAAATGCTACCTATGGATTGTGAATATTGAGATGTGTAATGTTAATTGGAAGTGCTATACAGCACTCAATTTCTGTACTAGGTGCCCTAACAATGTGTCAATATGACCAGGAATTCTTCATGTTGTAAGCTATCCTTATTTTTGTTATCATTAAAATGTCAAGGTTAATGGGTTCTATGACTTTGTAGCACCCTGAACCCAATCCAGCACCCTGTAGTTACCTTGATGTTTTGCAAATTTCACTTTTATGCCAGATATAATTAGTTAACAACTGTTTCAGGATTGGGTCAAAGGGAATAATGAAAGGAGAAGACACTCTCATTGGCAAAGTGAAGGTCATCTTTACAGAAGCAGGAACACCAGTTGCACACAGAAAGGAGAAAAATCTGTGAGCTTCTTTGATGGTACCACACTGCCATCTGGAGGCAGAGCAACAAACCTATACCATGAGGCATGGTTTAAACTGTTAGAAAATCTAAAACAAATGCAAGAACAATAAAGGTAAAATGGAAAAGATGTGACATTCTACAGTAATCTTTTCAAAGGCCTATGCCTCAACAGGAAATAGAGATAGCTTCTGAATCAAAAATAAAGGTAAGGGTGTTTGAAAGAAAAAGATATGCATTTTCCCAGGAATCCTGAAATATAAGGGTGAGTGAATTAACAATGGAACTTGAAGATCAATATATAAGTGAGTAAACAGAAATTGAGGGAGGGGACAATTAAAAAGTTTGCTGGGAAGGCAACCACCATTAATGACTAGAATAGCAAAATATGGTCCAAAAGATAGGGAGGCGGGGGATTGAGATGTTGGTCAGAGTACAAACTTTCAGTAATAGGAGGAATGAGTCCTTAAACCTAATGTATAACATGGTGAGTACAGGTAGGAATAATGCACTGCATATTTGAAATTTGCTAAGAGAGTAGACCCTAAATGTTCTAAACATACACACACACACTTGATAAATATATGAAGTGATAGATATGTTAATTAGCTTAATTATGGCAATCATTTATATATATCAAAACATCACATTATCTTCCTTAAATATATAGTTTTTATTTGTCAATCATACCTCAGTAAAACTAGAAAATAATATATGATCTGTGAGGCTGGATCAATTCCCTTCCCCAGGCAAAAATTAAGGCAGTCTTCACGTCTCTGGTCATTTTAAATAATACTAACATTTCTCCCCTAAAGCAGATGCCTGACTAAAAGGCCCTAAGCCTACACCTGATTTCAGCAGAAACTTTGGGGGACAGTTCTAGGTGAGCTTTGACTCATGCAGAAGTAACTGGACTAATAGAATGTTGGAATATCCTATTAAAGATCAGCTGACGCACCAATTCAGGGATAATACTCTGCAAGATAGGGGCACTGTGCTCCAGGATGCAGTTCAACCAATGGCTGATACAGAGTTTGTGACCCAATAGCTGATCATATGGGTACAGAACCAGAGGTGGACATGGTATTGGCCCATCTCTCCATCACTCCCAGTGTGTACGGAATGTGTGCTTCCCTTCCCGCCATCCTGGGCTGTCTGATCTTGGGTCTTGGTACTCAGAAGGGTTTATTTCCACCAGAAAGCATGGCAAGGGCTGCGCTGAATCTGAAACTATAAATAGAGACCTGGCCACTTTGGGATCCTGATGCCCGTGGCCCAGCAGACAACTAGAAATGTAAATATGTTGCAAGGGCAGTGAACCCTGATCACCATGAGGAACCAAGACTGCTGCTGTATAAAGGGGGCACAGAGAGGTACATTGGCATCTGGGATGTGCACCTGCGTCTTCTGGTGCTCCCACGCCCAGTCTTCACAGCAAATGGGCAACTGCAACAATCAATACCTGAAAAGAGCAAGACAACTAAGAGTTCGGACCCCTCAGGGATGACCGTCTTTCTGGATCACCCTGCCAGACGAGCCAACTACACCCACCAAGTGCTGACCAAGAAAAACGTGGAATGAGTGCTAGAGGATGGGGAAAAAATATCAGTCACGGCCTTGTGACACGCGGCAAGGGCAGGGACTAAAGCTGGTTCTTCCAGCCCACTAGTAAGTCTTCCTTACTCATGGAGGCCAGCCAGCTCCTAAAGATTCAGGGGAAAGGTGGACTTGATGTGAACAGGAGCTCCGTGAGTGTTGGACAACAGTAAACGCCTCCAGCGTGTCCACATCTCATCCTCAAAGCCCGCCTCTGATTTCAGCCACAATGGTGGTGAACAGCTCGCTTCCAGCCTCCTTCCATTTCAAGCAAACATGACACTCTTTCTCCTGCTTCAAAGAATCACTTCTCAAATGAACTTCCTGCATCCAACTCCCAGTCTCTGGCTCTGCTTTCTGGGGAAAGCAGCTTATATCAAGCATTCCTCTTCTTCCATTCTCCCTGCCCTTGTACTACCACTGCTGCTGCTGCCACCACCGCTGCTTTCCCGCCCTCCCTCCACCCGCCCCGGCTGCCATCAGTGTCCTGCACTGCGCCTCCCACTTCCCGCCTCCCCTGCTCCAGAAACAAGCCTCAGAAAGCCAGCAGTTCTGTCCTTCAATGGCCTGTGCTCAGGCTACCAGACTTCCACAGAGGAATCACTGATGTGAGATTGTTTTTAAATCTTTTATACGAAGGCTCTCCAGTCTGCTTACATTTTCAAGGAAAGAATATTTAGCACAGTGACTACCATGATCTCAAAAACTGTTAGTTCTTTTACCCATCAATACCAGAGGATTTATTAATCAAGGGATAATCAGGAGATAGAGTATTTGTCAAAACCAGCTTGCTGGCCGCTGCTCCTCCTGCCACCAGTGAACAGCAGAGGAGGGTCAGAGTCCCAGTGCTTCCCTCCTTCTCATCACCACACCTTTTGCTCCTCAGGTGATTCTATACACTCCCAAGGTAAAGGTGAAGAAAGACAAAAATATACCATAGTCTGTTCCCTAAATGCCAAGTATCAAAGAGTGGTTCATGTGTTTCAGCCCAGACCTACCTACGTGTCTTAGAGTGGAGCTGCGATTGATGCTAGGTTCTGGGGAAAGACTCTTACCCTGTACCCAGTTGGTTGTGTCTCACAAGCACGGTCCCTGCTGTATGAAGTTCTCAGGGGAATGATTATATACCCGGTGCAACATACAAGTCCACTGGTGTCACTCATGAAAGAATAGTAGTTAGGTTGTCAGCGAGGGAGGAAGTGAGGTGGGAGGGAGGAGAACGATGAGAGAGGGGAAGCAGCCATTACGTGGGGCGCTGCGTTCCTGGCTGCGAAGAGCAAATGGCTGACCAGGACTCTTAAATGCCTCTGTGACACCTGAGATCTAAGCCTCAGGGTTATATGAAAAAACACCTATGGCCCCCTTTGGCACAGCAAAGGGGCTAAGTCAAACCTGACTTCCACCTACAGTCTTAAACCCTATAAAATAAGTGTTGCCACAGGCAGGGAAACCACCGAACCTTGATGATACTGATTTGAGGATCTCTGGATAAAGAAATTGATAAGCATAAGCAGGTTCAAGGACCATCTTCACCCTTGAAGTATATACAGTAATAACACACACACACACACCCCAAAAACAAACAAAAGGAAAAGAAAGATGTCTGGATAGAGGGAGAGGAAACGAACAAACAAAAAAACTGAAAGTCCACAATTTGATCCAAATGGAAATCCAGAATTACTAAAAGAATTTATACACCAAGAGATAAAAAGGCAGTGATTGGCTTTGGGGCTTATATAACATAAGTTCTGAATTAACTTGAATATCATATGATGAAATGCATCTATTGACAAACTTTCATGGACTTAATCAATACCAGGGATTTCCACTGTATTTAAACAAGGTACTTCCTCTACTCCCATGACAGTTGACGATAAAATAGGGGACATATGGGTATTTCTCATCTTAACCATTGGTACTACTCCCTTGCCTAAATTGTTCACATCTGCAGCATTACCTTAAATATATAATAGTGGACATGGATGCTCTCATCCAATGAGTAATAAATTAAAATTAAATTAAGTCGTTGGCACTCTCATAACAATGCTTTTCTCTCTTTCTCTCTCCCCCTTCCTCTCTCTCTAAAAGCAATGAGAGAAAAAAAAAAAAAAAAAACAGGTTCACTTCACCAAAGAGTTAAAACAATCTAAATTGGTATACCCCTAACCCCCACCTTTTGTTTTTAAGTTCACATGGAGAAATTAATGTCCAAATATGAAGAAATAAAAGACTCAAGGAAATGAGGGCCCACAATTCTCCCCTTCAATCTCTTATTCTGCTCAGTGCCCACAGGAGGGGAACCACAGAGGCGCGGCTGCCTGCTTCAACTACAGTCTGGTGGTTTCCCGCTAGAATGAGTGGTGTTCCTTCGGCACCACCTAAATTAAATTAATCCTGTCCTCAACTCTCAGGTGTCTAATTTCTCTTCCTCGACATGTCAGTAAAACACACATGAATATCAATGCCATTCCCATATTCGTTTTAAAATTTAGAACCAAATGAAATTACTGCCTTAGTGGCATTTCCCAGACAAAGCAAAGTTCCCACATTGCTGTCACCTACCAAGACCATTGGTATTATCTGAGAAAAGGAGGATAGACCAAAAAAAAAAAAGGCAAGAAAAAAACAGAAAATTTTCTGTGGTTTCTGTCTTGCCAGAATGCCGGTCAGTCCATGCTAAACATTTGGAGACTACAGCTTATTAAATGCAACTGAATTCAATTAAATCCAAGGCTTACAGAAACTCAAGGTGCTGTTTTGTTTTTTTCCTGGGGTCCAAGGAAAAGCAGCACTCTTTGCCAAGGGCTTCTCATCAAAACTGATCTTCCGCCCTGGCTGGTGTAGCTCAGTGGATTGAGCGCAGGCTGCGAACCAAAGGATCACCAGTTCAATTCCCAGTCAGGGCACATGCCTGGGTTGCAGGCCAGTTCCCCAGTGGGGGCCACGTGAGAGGCAACCATTGATGTTTCTCTCCCTCTCTTTCTCTCTCCCTTCCCTTCTGTCTAAAAATAAATAAAATCTTAAAAATAAATAAAACCTTGACCTTCCTTAGTTTTTTAGTTCCCAAGGCCTTAGTTAATCTTCACTACCCCAAGGGCAACATCAAAAAATAAAAACCCAAGTAAATCATAACCACTTAGTTTCCTGCTGCAAAAGGACCTCATCTGCCTTGGAGAACAAAACTTACCCTTACTGAAAAAACAGAGATACGAGGTGAGGAGAATGGGCTCGTGCTACCTAATCACAAAACACTTTCTCATAAAGCCTGAGCACTGAAGACCGGTCATTCTGACCTCAGTTTTCTCTGGTCCCGGAGAGTCTGCCCTCTCCCCATGCACTCACTCTGCGCTAACACCTCACGCTGTCTCTGCAAGTCTACAAGCTCCTAGAAAGGCTCTCCTCACCCTGAGAAAATACTTCTCGCCCCTTAGCAAGACCGGATTCCTGCTCACTCAGGCTTTGGCCTCAGTCAGACCTGATTCTGACCCCCAAATGAACCCTTTTTCTTGCCAACCCCAGCCACGGCCCCATGCCAGCAGTACCATCTGCTTCAGCTGGACTGCCACAATTGGAGCCAGCTGCTGCATACCACTCCGAAGCCAAAGTCTTCCCACACAGCACCTTGATTTTAAATTTCAGGCTCTCTGTTTATGCTCACCCCCAACAGTGAACAGCAATATCTAGAATGCAAGGTGAGGTTTGAATGACATTAGGTTCCTATTAAGCTCAGATCCTGCTCTATCCTCACCTCTTCTGCCTGCACATCTTCCAACCATGAGAGCCATAGTTAAGAAAAAGTTATCAGCCCTGACTGGCAGACCAAAAGGTCAGTGGTTCAATTCCCAATTAGGGCACATATCTGGGTTGAGGACCAGTTCCTTGTTTGTGGGATGCGAGAGGCAACCAATCGAGATCAATGTTTCTCTCCCTTTGTTCTTTCTCACTCCCTTCCCCGACACCTAAAAATAAATAAAATCTTAATTTAAAAAAGTGAGGAAATTACCACTTTATTAACAGCCAGGCCAGCACTCAATAACCGCCAAGGCTGAGGTCTGACAGAAGCTGGGTTGAAGAATGTGGCTTAGTCCTGACGGCTTAAATGGGCTTCCCACCTCCTCCCCCAAATCGAAAATGGAAGGGCTTGAGAGAAAACAGACTCTGGCATCATGTAACTACCCAGTTGCAGACATAGAAGGGTGGGAAAAGAAAGACAACTGTCTAGACAATTTTGTCTAAACAGCTCAACACAATTCAAGATGCAAAAAAGAGAAAAATGTCTGGTCTGCTCTAGAAAGACAGCACCTGCTGGCATATGCTTACCACATGAAGAGAGGAAAATCAAAATAGGATACCACTTATAGGTAAGGACATTTAAAGCGCAGTGCACTGCCAACTAGTAATACAGGGCCCGGTGAATGTCCTGGGCCCCAGCCAACTAGATTAGCAACTTTTCCTCCCTTGGAGAGGGGACATTAAGAAAGGGATGAACAGAATGTGTAGGAAAACGGATTTACACAAACACATACTTGCCACACACAAAGACATATGCATACTAGTTAGGTATCTACCTAGGCTTGAGTACAGGACAAAGCTCAAGCCCTCCTAAAGCATTAGGACACCATCACAGGGAAACAGATAATTTCATAAGAATAGGAACTAAGACACAAACGCAGCTCTATTGGCTGAATCAGAGCCAGGTGCGGTGCCTAGGACCTTGTTACTTTTCTACCTAAGTTTTTCATTTGCCTCACACTCATCCTGGCCCTGGACCAAATTAACGTGGGGTGGACAGCAACATGACTCAGAATTGAGTGATGGCAAAGGAAACACAGGAATCCAGATCTAACTAACAAAGGAGACTCAGAGAAAGATGCAACAACTCAGCAGTCATCACTGCATAACCAAAACCCAGGTCTAAGACAGCAGGTAACCTCCAAGTCCCAATAATCCTTGAAGTATGTATACAGAATATTAAAATTTTTTTAAGTCTCACATTGTATTTTTACCTATTATTGCAAACAAATTATCCAAAATTTAATGGCTTAAAACAACATTTATGATCTCATAATTTCATTGTGTCAGGAATCTGGGCACCACTTAGCTGGATCCTCAGGGTTTTGGACAGGTTACAGTCAAGATGCCATCTGGGGCTATAGTCATCTCAAGGCATCACTGTGGAAGGATGTGCTTCCAAGCTCACTCATGTGGTTGGTTACTGGCAGGTTCATTTCCTTGCTGGCTGTTGGTGAGAGGCTGTCTTCATTTCCCTGCCACTTGGACCTCTCCAATATGCAGCTTGCTTCATCACAATAAGCAAACCAAAAAAGGACAAGACAGGGTCAATAAGACAGAAGTCACAGTCTTTATAACCCCATCTTGGAAGTGGCATCCCAGCATTTTGGCATATTCTTTTCATTAGAAGCAAGTCATTAGCTCATATCCAAGGGGAGGATATCCACTACAGAAGGATGTGTACACCAAGAGGCAGGGATCACGGGAAGCCATGTAGGAGGCTGTCTACCACATCCATGAAAATCAGGGTTAAGAGAAGATATATTTTTCAAACCGTAACAGGTGTATCCTATGCTTAGCTTGTACAATAACTCCGACAGAAATTTCCCTGCTTGAAATTCGGTGACCCCAATAGCTTTGCATAATTTGATTAAATGCTTAATGCTAAAGAACTAAATAAGCCAGTCAGAGAAAGACAAATACCATATGAATTCACTTATATGTGGAATCTAATGAATAAATTGAATTAACAAGCAAAACAGAGACAGACTCATAGATGGAGAGCAGATGACAGTAGTTGGGGAGTGGGGAGATTGTTGGGGAGGGACTCAGCAAAAAGGAAAAAGGACTCATGGACACGGACAACAATGTGGTGATTGCTGAGGGGTGGGGGATAAAAAGGGACTAAATGATAATGGAAAAATCCAATACAGATTAAATAAAAATAAATAAATGAGTGAATTAAAGATTAAATGATTCATGCCCATAATAAATTATTGTACCACCAGAAGTCTTTACATCATACTCAGAAAGGTGGGCCTCATAGAGTGTATCTGTGTTTTCATCTCCCCGATACACCCTTTTCCACCAAAAATCTGCTCCTTCTCCAATTTACATGGTTCTGATGAAATGTAATCACAAGGCCCTGTCTGACCCCTTGCTACTCACGTCCTTTTCACAGTGGTTAGTGAAAGGGCTGGGGACATGAACCAAGCGGAGCCCAGGGTCCATCATGCAATCTGATAAGAGAATACTGGGAACAGAAGGTCTCTTACTTTTGAATTATGAACGATAAAAATGAAAGCTTACAGCTGTCAGAAGCCACCTTTCCCACCACATGAAAAGGGCTGTTGGAAAAGCTGAGAGAGGAAGAAAGAAGAAAGAAAGGTTGCTAATGAGATCATCTGAACCCTTGCAGAGCACCACGGAGCACTCTTGCCACTTCTACTCTGAACGTCCCAGTTACATGAGCCAGGTGCACAGCATAGTGATTGTAATTATATAATTTACAAAGTGATCCCCTAATATTTTCAGTACCCACCTGGCACCATAAATAAATTGAATTAACAAGCAAAACAGAGACAGACTCATAGATGGAGAGCAGATGACAGTAGTTGGGGATATGATGGACTATATTCCCTATGCTGTACTTTACATCCCCATGACATACCTCTATTTCTTTAATTCCACAAATGATTCTGAAGCCTAGCAAGTACAGACAACCACTGATCTATCTACAAAAGGACAACTCCAAATTATAAACTGGCTTTCTGCTACCTGAATTGCAAACACAAACTTTCAGCCTAATTTCCTGCAAAGGAAACAGGTTGTTTTCCCTACACTGACCATCATTAAACTCTGTTTCTCCCAACAGAAAAATCAGTGAAATACATTTTTAAATGCTTGTATAAAATTGACTGATTTTTCTTCTACTGATACAAATTATTGGTGGTAGGAGCTCTATAATCACAAATGTGGTAAATTTATATATGATTACATATATGGTCTGTCTGGAAAAAGTTGAGCCATTGTTAATACAATAAGAACAGTTTGTGTGACATTGATGTAACCTGGTAGCCAAGGAGAGTGGACTGGAATGTGCATGTGTGAACAATGATGACTTCACTGTACTGGTCAGTGGGGGCGGTAGACCCTGTTGAGTGAGCATGTGTACCGTGTGGCTGTCGCATTCAAAATGACTGAGTGAGTAGAGCAACAAATCTGTATCAAATTTTGCATTAAACTTGAACATCCCTCTGCAGAAACTATTTGGATGATTCAGAAGGCCACAGCTATGGGCAACTGGTGATTGACAATTTCATCATGACAACATACCCACTCATGCATCATATCTCTTACAGAGTTTGTTGGCAAAGCATCAAATTACCCAAGTGACTCAGCGCCCCCCCACCAAAGCCCAGATCTGGTGTCCTGTGACTTCTGGTTTTTCCTAAAGCTAAAACCACCTTTGAAAGGGAAGAGATTTCAGACCCTCGAAGACATTCAGGAAAATATGATGGGACACCTGATGGCAATTGGGAGAACTGCATGAGGTCCCAAGGTGCCTACTTTGAAGGGGACTGAGGCATCATTGTCCTCGATGTACAATGTTTCATATATCTTACATCTTCTTCAATAAATGTCTCTATTTTTTGTATTACATGGCTGGGTACTTTCTGGACAAACCTCATATTCCCAGCGGTGGAATCACTGGGTAAAAAGACAGTTCCCTTTTAGTTTTTTGAGAAAACTCCATGTTTTCTATAGTGGCTGCACCAGCCTGCATTCTCACCAACA
Organism: Micronycteris hirsuta; assembly: GCA_004026765.1. Classification (NCBI taxonomy): domain Eukaryota; kingdom Metazoa; phylum Chordata; class Mammalia; order Chiroptera; family Phyllostomidae; genus Micronycteris; species Micronycteris hirsuta. The sequence continues at coordinate 69,400 of PVJI01008354.1, forward strand.
ATAACTGCGGTTCTCTTTTCTCCATATCCTCACCAGCACTTGTTGTTTGTTGATTTATTAATGATAGCATTTATCCTAGAAAAATGAAAACTGTGTACACACAAAAACCTATACAGAAAGGTTCATAGAAGCTTTATTCATAATTACCGAGACCTGGAAACAATTCGAGTGCCCCTCAACAGATGAACAGTTAAACAAACTGTGGTACACTCATAACAGAATATTACTTAGCAATAAAAACAAATAAACTATTGCTACACACATCAACTTGGATAAATCTCAAGAGAAATATCCTCAGCAAACAATCCGTTGTGCCTATAAAAATGTATCACAAGAGATTCTTGTGGTAGTGCACAGGGTGGTCTGCCCAAGTCAAGGGGAGGTGGAGGAGACCCTAGTCCAGGGAAAGCCCGATCTGCCAGAGCCAGTACTTCCCCCCAGAAGGGTGAATTCAAACAGCCGGGGAGGTGACAGATTGAAGCAGCCCGCCTTCTCCAAAAGGAGGGGCTGCCAGAGAAGGGAGACTGCCTGCGGCAACTGTAAACAAGCCGGCGTGTGTTGCTCCAGCAACCGGGCGGGCAGCATCGGGAGGGGCTGCGAGGCAGCTCAGGAATGAACCCGGAGCTAGGCCTTCCCACGCCCTCCGGCTCCCCTAAACATCAGTGCAGCTCCGGACACAGGGTGCACAGCTGTGAGGGCCAGACGCCCCAGCTGTGGCCCAAATCGGAAACCCGGTGCTCCTATGCATGATTGGAGACTTTACCCCCTTGTGGATCGTGGCAGCTAAAAGAGGAGCAAAGGCAAGCATTGCCGACTTTAGCACGCATTGGTTAAAAAGGTGCACACTCCCACGGCGTGTGAGATTTGCGAGGGGGCTTTAACACAGAACGAAGGCAGAAGCCTCCCTCCTTTTCTTTCCCCTGCCTGGGCGGAGCGCTCACGGGAGTGGCAGATGCCAGGCCGCCCAGCGCGCTCTCCCTTGCTTTGCCCCACCTGGGCAGGAGCGCTGAGGGTTTATGCCTCGCAGGGTCAGAAGCCACCCCTGGAATTGGAGTCCCGCACTGTGACGTGTGCCTTGAAGGGCACGAGCCCTCGCGCCCTTGCCCTGAGAGCAGCCCAACGAGGCTGGGAGCGGCAAATGAAGGTGTGAGCTGGGCACGTGTCTCGGCCTCAGGAGCACAGGCAGCCTTAGGCACCGGGGCCCCAAGCGTGGAGCTTTCCCTGCAAGGCCTTCGGGAGTGATCTGGCAGTACACCCCAGACCCAGAGGAAGAGAGGGGGAAGCCGCTGCAGGGCAATGGAGACACTGACCTCACAAGTGTGCACAGAGAGAGAAAGCCTGGAGCTGGAGAGACAGAGACCCATTCGAGCGATACCTTTGTGCTACAAATAAGACATGATGAACTTCTGGCTGTTTTCTTTTTTACATACTTTTTATTTGTTGAATATTTCCATCTTTGGGGCAAGAAGGGAATCTCTGTGCTCTGTGGATGAGGTCGGCTAGGAGCAGGAATGCTCCCAGCCCTCTCGAATTGGGTACCCTGTTAATAAAAACTATTTTCTTCCCCACAGATCTTCATGTTATGTGTGTACATGGTGGCAAGCAGCCAGACCCTAGGCTGCCCAGTTACCGTAGAACTACTGTGTATCTTTATTGTGTTGGTGGTCATAAAATCTACATGTGATAAAACCGCATGGAACTAAAGGCACACACACAAAAAATGCATATAAAACTGTCAAATCTGAATAAGATCCCTGAGTGGTAACAATGTAAATTTTCTGTTTGTAAAATTGTACCAAAGTCACTCGAGATGTTAGTTACCATTGAGGGAAACTAGGTGAAAGGTACGCAAGATCTCTATTATTTATTACAATTGCATGTGAATATAGAATTATCTCAAAGCTGAACATATTTTAAAAAGCTTTAAAAATCGTACTGATATGTAAGTAAATTAACTGCCTGCCAGAGAAGACCACTCCTTTAAAGACAATAAAATCTAGACTCACAAAAACATAACATCCATTATATAGTGCATATGTTGAAAGTTACTGGGCATGTAGAGAAGCAGGAAAATATAACCTATAACCAAGAAGAAAAATCAGTCAATAAAAAGTGACCTAAAAATGACTGAGGTGATGAAGTTAGCAGACAAGGATTTTATCACAGCTATTATAAATATGATAAAAGATTTCAAAGAAAACATCAATTAAGGGAAAATAAGACCTCTCAAAGGGAAAATTGTTAAATATAAAAGAAACAAAAAGATATTCTACAACTACAAAAATCTAATATCTGAATTTTTTTAATTTACATTTTTAACTTTTTTAAATTACAGTTTACAGTCAATATTATTTTGTATTAGTTTCAGGTGTACAGCA